>VWZX01008148.1:54685-170472 GCA_013399015.1 Galbula dea
ATGTATTTTTTTCATTTTATTATTTTTATTAAAGTAGTTTTAGCTTTCTTTTCCAATCCACAAGTCTCTCTCTCATTCCCTTTCCCTTCCCGTGGAGGGAGAGGAGAGAGGGTAATAGAGAGCATCTGTCACTGGATTAGTGGTCGGCCCATATCTAACCCTTGACACCTCCATAAAGGAAGTCCTGCCTGTAGGCAGTACATTACTATGCAAGGACCTCAGGCTGCCATCTGACATGACCTGTTTGGGAGCAGTTCCAGTGGAAGGTATCATCTCATGCCCACCCACTACTCCCCGCTTTCCCTTCTGTGCCAGAACAATTCTGTGTATGGCTGTAAACTAACCAGACCTTGATTAAGGATCCCCTATCCACCCCAGAAATCAAACCAACCAGGAAGCAGAAAAAGAGCAACAACATGGCTGGATCAGTTTGACCACACCGTGGCTGCATAAAAAGCCGTGTCAGCAAAAGAGTTAGTGATGCCTGTGACAATGGCATAGGAAAGGCAACACCACCTAGAATACTTCTGGATGATACCGTTTCTAAACTCTTCCTAATGTCAACTAACAACCAGAATCAAACATTGTTACTGGATTTTAGAGAGTCCATTTGTACTACAGGAGACCAAGCAGGCAGCTTTGTGTAATATTCAATCAGATGGGGTGAGCTGGTCTCCTGTCAATCCCCCACCAGCTCCCCTTCTGCCCTTGGCTGACTGCATGCAAAGTCAGATCAGCCACTTCTTTAGGGCTCATCTAAAAGGGCTGCACTGATGCACTTGATATGCTATAAATCATAACATGATTCTCACCACTTGACAAGTCTCAGGTGCATGATGGTGCTTCAGGGCATTGCTCCTACCCAGGTTCAGAACATTACTAAGTGATACTCCATGTGTTTTCATGACAAACATCAACTGGGTGTGAGTCTGCTGGTGCAGATTCTAGGGAGCATTTGGATCATTTCTCCTCTTTAATATTCAAACAACAGGAAACCAGGCTCAAAATTCTGGCAATTTTTGTTTGCACTTCTAGAATTCCTTTTAAATTCTCTTTCATCCATTTAAATTGTGCTATTAGCAAGACTTACTGACCAGATCAATGACCATTGTGTCCTCAAATTCTTCGTTCATATCCTCTAGCTGACCTCGTGAAGACATCATTACATCTTCAAAGATGGGCTCAGCATCATCTTCCATTAGACCTCGTCTGATTAAATAGAGAAAGTGATTTCCAGGCATTTGAATTTCCCAACCATGATCTTTGTCATTAAAAAAGAATGCTCTGTTTCAAATCCTATCCCTTAATGCCTTCATGTAAAATCTTATGCTGAGAATAAAGCTAGCATGCATTCTGTAACATTAAAGGGAAGAAACTCTCACATAAAAAGAAACCTAGCACTTGCAGAGGCTAAAGCAGGAAGTCCTGGGTAATATCATTATAAACAGCAATTAAATTTGTCTGTAGCAAGAAAAGGGCAATAACCTCACTCTGTTTGCTTGCCCTTTTCCAAAAAGGAGTTACACTGTTTGCCAGGATCACTGGTAAATCCCTGGGAATCCAGTAGTGAATCCAAGACCAGTTTGTAACATTTAAAAGGCATCACTGTCATTTACAATGGTTCTGATCTGAACACTTACACTGCATGCCTTACACCAGTTCTCCCTTTCATGTAGTTCATTCCTGTCCTGTCCTTTCGATTTAAGTCTTCTAGCTTCTGTTGGCCCAACCAAGATATCTGCATCTGGGGACTAACAAACATAAAGCAGCATTATGATGGAGAACAGTAACAATTTTGAGTGAGCTATTCATACAATATCTATCTCATCCAGTTTTGTGCCTGGCCATACTTCAGATTAAGATATTTAAAACACATCCAGCATTGTACACATCTTCTGGATTCCCTTCCACAACTTGTTTCACTGTATGTGCACCAAAAATTTCCATTAATTGTTGTAATAAAAACCAGCTACATAAAAGGCTAACATTACTCATTCACTAGTGTGATATGCACCTCAAGGGGGACTGCTCTAAAATTAATTTCATTAAATCTGACTTAACTGTTTCAGGTTAGGCAAAATATGAGCAAGAATGGATCCAAATTAATAACTGACACATTTTAAAACAAAAACATCACACAACACAGAACCCAAATTGCTTTCAGGTATGTACCCTGATCAGCTTAAGTGTCCAGTAACTATCATCCACATGTAAACACCTTAAAGGCTGTACTTTTAATACCATTTAAATCCAGAAGACAGCAATAGATCTGATGTAATTTGTGTATTGCAGCATTGACAAACAGTAGTAAACTAAGTGCAGCTCTTCAAGAGCACCACTAGCTTTTATTTTATTATGCAGTCTTGTGCCCTAGTAGATTGATGTAATAAACTGGGATAACTCATGTGAAAACAACCTAAACCAAAATATTCTTCTGGACCACATCAAATCAGCAACTGACTGTATTTATTTTATGTTTTAGCTCTCCTAAGCTGACCTGTGCAAAACCCATGTGGCAGCTAACTCCAGGTTGAAAGCAAAGGATTCTCTCCACTGTTCGTTCACACTGTGAACGTCTATGTGGAATCCAAGTCTCTGAAAGCAACAGAGGGGAGAGCAACACTACCTGCCTTTGCTCAACAGTTCTCTCAACAGCATTTGCCTGAGATAGATAGGAGAAATAGAGGTTCAAGCCCAGGGAGAAGAGTCTGGTTCAGCTTCTTCTGCCAGAAAAGGGGAAAGTTCTGCCCCAGCTTAAGGCAGTGCCTGCTCATCAGGCTCAGGAGTAAAACACAGCGACTGGAAGCTGTCCCACTTGCCATAACTGATTAAATGTTCACAGAGAGGGATTTAGCTTAGTGATAGGTGAGACCAGAGAGGGTCAGAAAGTTCTGCTTCAGCAATTTTCTTTGTTTTGTTTTTACTGCAGAGTCAAACAATTTAAAGAAGAAACTGAGAGCCACATCTGCCTTACAGTTTAGAAGTTATGGCAACATCTGGGGAGGCAGGAGACTGGGAAGCAAATCTTTTGACTTCAGAAAGGCAAGTAAGAGACATGAACCCAGACCTCACATTCCACAGGATTAAAGTGAAGAGATGCTCTGGGACTGATGTGATGGGGGCTTTTCCTCAGCTGTGCTTTCTTTGGAACCAGCTGGGATGACCTGTCAATCTGAACTGGATAGGTGAGGAAATCCATGCCCAGGCTTGTCTTGTGTTCACCTGTTTACACACCAGCCCTCTCTTCCTTCTGGACAGTTACCAGCTGGGAACTCCTGACCCTATGCTGGGCCTTTGCACAGGACCACACACATCCCTGCCTGCAGTGGGACCAGCCCAGCCAGCCTACCACACTGTCTCACACTGATGTTATGTGCTTAATGTAGGGAAAGAGAGTTGGCTGAACTCATTTATGGAAATGCCAAATATTATGTGCTCCAAAAATGAATAGATATTTGTAGCCAGCTGAGCTACAAGTACCTCTTGTGCTGGGCACTGATTAATGGATCATATTAAGGTTTAATACATTGAACTGCTGATGCCTGTGAATGTTACACACACAAGGAATGGAGAAGAACAGGTTATGCTTTCAGAAGAGTATATTTCTTTAGAAGTTGCTCCAATTTTTTGGAGAACCTATGGTCACAAGTTGACAAACTAATAGCCTGTAAGTACAACATGGTAGTAGACATACACCCTTGTTATTTGAGACTGGAGAACATTTTACCTTCCCAGGCAAAATGACTATTATGAATTATTTCTATTTAGAAAATCCTATGATTAAAGAATGCAGGTAAGTTTAGGACTGAGCAGGGTGAGTGCATGTTAAGGAAGAATTGGAAGCTAGGGAATGTGTACTGAGAAAAAAACCAATAGACAGAAGCTGGAGGAAAACCAAGAGGCATAATCTGGCTATTTTGTACTATATTGCTTTAGTAGAAACCTGATTCATCTTGCTAGCAAAATACAACTTTTTTATATGGATAAATCAGATCAGTACAATTGGTGGCACTTAGGGATGTGGTTTAGTGGGCATGGTGGTGACAGGTTGATGGTTGGACTTGATGATCTTAGAGATCTCTTCCAATCTTAATGAGTCTGTGATTCTGTGGCTATAAAAGTTATAAAAATAGTCTTCAAAACAGAGAATGTTATTCTGTATCTTCAAATTAAGAGAAAGAGCACACAACAGCATTCTCTAAAGACTTCTCTATTCTTAAATAAACTGTCAGATATCACCTCCTCTCACTGTAGGTGATAAAATGGGAGTTAAGTGAAGAAAAGTATATATAATTCAGGGAAAAAGAAAATTGCCTGAAGACAGTTACCCCAGAAACAGGAGTTACTAGCTCAGCAGCTAGAATTGGATTGAAAAGTTCATTCACAAGAAATCAGTTAGGATGTCTGGAGACCCTTAACTGTATTATGACATGGGGCAGAAGGAAAGATGAGACAACATCTAACAGGTTGATTAGAAAAACAGTTCAATCCAACCTGGGAGCATAAACCCCAGGAAGAATTTAACCATAATTGTCTGGTTATGTTATGAGATAATTTTAATAGAAGGAATTCCTACCATGATGTCATTGCAACATGTTTTTTTCTGGGCACTGCAAATAACTGAAGTATTGCTGAGCTATAGCCAAGACATTTCCAGTTTTTTTTCCCCCAAATAAACAGTGCATATATGGAGCCACAGACTAAGACTCTCTGTGTAAATAACATGCAACTCCTCTGCCTTGCTCACTGCATTTGACACTGAAATGACAACACTTACTTGTGTAAAAAATCTTGTTCAGATCCCTGCTCTGACTCGTGCTCCTGGATCTGCTCTCCCATTTGCCTGGTGTTCTCTCTCAGGACAGTTGAAGTGAGCTGTGGTGCCTGCAGTGTCCCTGGAGTATGTATGTTTTCATTCCGGTTCAGCCACGAGCCTTCCAGGCTGTCATCTAGAGAAAACATTAGAAGTGATTGACACAGTTCTGACAGCAAGCAGTGCAGTATCATTGCCCTCAGCATTCACTCAGCCAGCTCACTGAACAGATACCTTACATTATTATTACCTAATAGTCACCTTCCAGTACCTGAAGGGGTCATATAGAAAGGCTGGGGAGGGCCTGTTTACAAAGGCCTGTAGTGATAGGACAAGGGGTAATGGGTTTAAATTAGGGAAGAGTAGGTTTAGATTGGATATTAGGAAAAAGTTCCTCACTACAAGGGTGGTGGAACATTGGAACAGGTTGCCCAGGGAGGTGGTTGAGGCCCCGTCCCTGGAGGTGTTCAAGGTGAGGCTGGACAGGGTGCTTGGCAACCTGATTTAGTTGGAGATTGCCTACTCACTGTAGGTGGGTTGGACTAGATGACCTCTAAGGTCCCTTCCAATCCTAATAATTCTATGATTCTATGATTAGTAGAGGGAGCCTTTCATCTGCTGACACACTTTGACACAGTTACATTTTACTGGCAGCACTTTCTCCAAATCTGATTTTCACCAGTTTAGTGTCTTTTAAAACAAGTGTGATTTTAATAGATCAATTGGAAAAATACCAAAAGTGGTAAAATTTTTCAGCTCTGATTTTATTCTGTGTCCTTTTAAGGAAGGATTAGTACCAGCTATTCTCAGCAATAGCAACAATTTAAAGTAAAACTATTTAACAAATGAACAAAAATTCCCAACACTGCAAACACATATTGTATTGCAGCACTACCTAAATTTTTGTTTCTTCCACAGATATAACAAAACCTATCCCAATTACTGCATTTACAATCTAAATACAACACTGTAAATCTTACATAAGATACAGTTAAACTCTAAGATGATGGTGGAGGATAAACCCCCAAATCTAGTCAGCCTAGATCTCTAGAAACTTCAGTAAGAAGCATTTCAGTGGAGCACAGAGGGGACATTTTAAATAAGAGGAGTGGTCTGGCTGGTGTGAACTCTAAATAGTGATTTCAGCCAGCATATTTAGAGCAGATGAGAGGACTAGAGATGGGAAGGTGACTGAAGGTCTAAGTAGGAGGCTGTGCTTGTATTGTGAAAAGAGCAAACTAGAGAGGAAGGAAGATGAGGGAACTTGAGAATGTGACAGAGCAGACAAGTGTGTAGGCAAGGGACAGACACAAAAAAGTGTAAATTGCTGGAGTGAGTGAGAGACAGGGGAAGTGATGAGAGAGGAAAACAAGATCCCAGATTCACTAACTAGAAGAAATGTACAGTGAGAAAGATGGGTATGTCAATGGGTCTTGTAATTCTTCCTGTGCCTTTGACCACCCTTTGGGCATACATGTTGTTTAAAAAGTTGCCTGTTCTTGAATTTACTTTTGAACCTTTTTCAGTTTAGGGATTTATTATTAAAAAATCCTGTTTATGTTTGATTTCCTTAAAGCATTGTGACAAATTGTCACAGAGCAGATTTACTTTCAGTAACAATAGGGAATGTTCTCCAACCTGGACAGTCTGCTGAACCCAATATATGCTGGATTTGGGTAAGAAAGGAACCATAGGGGACTAGTCATGGTTCTTTGATGCAAGGATACTTTCTGCAGCGACCCTGCCTTTGTTTTAGTTCCTTTAGAGCAGAAATTAAAACAAAACAAACCCAAACCTTTAGTAGAATTTAAAGAGAGGTCTCAGTTTGTAACTGTACTGCCAGATTAAGATTAAAGCTACAACTTTTGGAAGAGCTATAAAAATATGTGAAGATAAAAAAAACCCCAAAGATTTGTGTACATACTACATCCAGACCACCAGTGAATTTGTTCATAAGATTGGTTCTTCATAGCTCAAGTTACACAGACATGTGAACACTAAGTACTTATTTCTGATGATCAAATCTCTGATTATTTCATGAGCTCATCACTGGTACATATAAAATAAAGCCCTGCTTGTGCAGAAATCTAAGCCTAAGGTGTCCTTTGAACTGCTCTTAGCGTGAGGTTTTTCTAACACATGGTATCAAATGTACTATATCAATACACATCTAAACCAAGACTTTTGGTGCTTGCATTATATCCTTTGATGTAAGGAAAGGCCATAGAGCTTGTGTTGCTGCTGTCATAAGAGAGTCCTTGCTGGCAATTTTTCAGTTCTGTTACCTATCAGGCAGTCAAATTCTACCACAAAGGGATCTAGCAAGGAAAAGACAGTTATACTGTTATGTGCTAAAACATCCTTCCTGGACCTAAAGCGAAGCTTTCATGAGTAATGAAGGTCTGTGTAGTGGTCTAGGAATTTAAGGAAGGAAGAAATGAGAAGGGAATCACTTTCTAACCAGTGACCCATTCAGTGTTCAGCACAAATTGGCATTAGCTTCCTCACAGAGGAGGAAAAACTTGGAAAAATTCCTGAAGTTTAAAGATCCCATTTACACCTGCTCTGCAGTGAAACAGTAACTGTATTCACAAAAGCACACACTGTGTCATACAGATGCAATCTTGTAAGAAATTTGCTATCATAGCCAAATTCCTGATAAACATACCTGAAGTCACAGAAAGAATAAGTACAGATACTAGATATCAATAGCATTTTAAACAAAAAAGGTGTCTTTTTACTATTAGCCTGCAAACATACAGATCAGTACCAGAATTTCTGCTTTGGGTTTGCTCTACCACTTTGTTAATTAACAACAGCTCTGAAATGAAGTGTGGGTAGAAAACTGTAAGTCCATGACTGAGAAAGGTGTAGAGCAAGCAACTCCACAAACACCTCTTGTTTACAGCTTCAATAACAGCTTTTAATAGTTCTGAATCTCCAAATCTCAGTGAAGACAAAGAAGAATCACAGAATCATTAGGGTTGGAAAGGACCCTCAAGATCATCTAGTCCAACCGATAGCCCTACACTACTCTTACCCCTAAATCATCCCCTGAAGAAACACATCTATCCTCTTCTTAAAAATCTCCAGGGATGGTGACTCCACCACCTCCCTGGGCAGCCTATTCCAATATCTCACCACTCTTTCAGTAAAGGAATTCTTCCTAATATCTAATCTAAACCTACCCTGGCTCAGCTTAAGCCCATTCCCTCTAGTCCTGTCACTAGTCACAAGGGAGAAGAGGCCAACACCCGCCTCCCTAGAATGGCCTTTCAAGTAGCTGAAGAGAGCGATAAGGTCTCCCCTCAGCCTCCTCTTCTCCAGGCTAAAGAAGCCCAGCTCCCTAAGCCTCTCATAAGGCCTGTTCTCCAGACTCCTGATTAGCTTAGTTGCCCTTCTCTGCACCCTCTCCAGTACGATTCGCTCAAGCTTGGTAGGAATTCACAGAACAGATGTCTTGTTTACACTACACACAGAATGTACCACCTATTTCAGCATTAGTTGATAAATCAGGAAGGCTCCTAAGAAGGAAAGCTGTAATATATATGCACAAAATGAGAAATAGCAGGCAACTTGAAACCATACAAACCTTCTACTCTCTTTTTGTGGAGCGGTGGTCGTCCTTTCTTATTCCTCACCGAGGAGGCTTTGCTGCTGCTGCTTCCACTGTTGACAGACATTCTGTCATCTTCACCACCCGTAACTAGAGAGTTTCTATAGGAAATGAGTGGAAGCCATACATCTTCTCTTCTTTCCATCATCTGCTCTGTTAGAAACTTCTCCAAGTAGGAGTGACTGAAAATAAAAGACAATGAATGCAGAGGTGCTTCCTCTTTAATCAGCCTGCGATCCCTCTTCATATTGTTGAGTGCTTACTACAAAGCCCACATGGTGTTTCCTTATTTTGTAGTAACATGCTGATTTGGCAGTGTATCTTTGACTGAGAAAGAATACATGTAATACCTTGAAAACACAGTCACCAAGTTAGTCATGCATAGCTTACATAGAGAGAAACAATACAAAACACTCACTCTCCAACATCTTCCTCCCACATTGTCTGTGATCATCCACATCATGCTCTACGTGAATTCCTTTCCTAGTTTGCTTAGGAAGGAAGCCACCTCTACATGTTGCTACTGTATCAACAAACAATCTGAATTAGAATCACTATTGTGAGGAGGTAGGATATTCTTTTGCATCTTGGAACTTAAAAACTCCATGGTTTCTTCAAATGCAGACAGTTGTTCTTCATGACAAAAATGTCAAGATCTGTTCTACTGTCATGGAGAAGTTTGATGTACACTTGTTAACTTAAGGGAGGAACCAAACCACCTCCCTCCTGTATACAGTCAGAAGGCATTTGAGTTGTTTTCTTTTCCTATTATTTAATTATGGTATTAGAAGTTGTCCTTAAAATGAATATGCAAATCCACAAAAAAAAGTGATTCTAATGAGTTTCAAGCTGCAGAACCAAGCACTCAGAAGTTGGGTAAAAGAACTCAGGATACTTCAACATTACTTCTTGCATCTTTTGATTATGATTTCCTTTAATGCCATATTGCCAGGCTGTCATCAGAAGAAGTCAAACTCACAAACTCTGCATGGAAGTGCAGTTTTCTTCTGTTAGCTCATGGCAGGCTCAATCTCTTTACACAGTCTAGCTTTCAGAACAGACAAGGAACCACACTCTGTATGCCTGGGCAACAATCATACCCAATTTAATGAGATTTTTGGTTTGATTCACTGAATGGGATGACTGTGCAAGGTTTTCTATTTCCTGTTTTATTCAATAGTGTGAATGATTCTTCCTTCCCCTTTTCATGTGTATACTGAGTAACACCCAAATCTTGTACTGAATTGGAAATTTTTGGTTTATTCTCTCTCTTCTCCAGTACCACCAGTGCAACACTTGAGTGCTTTATGACTTTCAAGAATCTATCTGCACAACAGTCTTGGAAAGTAGCAAGTTTTTCTGCATCCAGTTTATATTTACAATGCTAGAGTGCACAGGTTATGCCCAAATTATGAAGAAGAGAAAACCACACCATCTGGAGGCTCTTCACTGATTAGATGCCCAACTTGAGACAACTTTTGCTCAGCATTTTAGAGGAGCTTCATACTAGCAGTTCTTTCCAGCTTCAACAAGGATGGAAACTCTGACTGTCTAGAAGTCAGAATACCACATTGAGGCTCCTTCTCATCTGACTTCAGACATCCAACAGTCAGTTTCTAGTCTAAGCTAATAGTCTCTATTTGAAAAATAAATAGAAATAAATGCCTCCACAAGGCAATTAATCCCTCAGGATTTTTCTGCTTGTATCTGCCTTGTATTTTCAACTGTGTTAATATAAATCCTTTTTTTCCCCCCAAAGGTAAGAGCCTGGCATCTTAAATGTATAGTTTTATATTAAATCCATAGATTTGAATAAATCCACAAATGGCTACCATTAATTCTGGAGATTACTCATAAAATGAGAAGCCAAATAAATAAATAGGATGGGAAAACTACATTAAAGCAATGCTGCTGCTCCATTCCCAAACTGGAAACACCTCCCTTTTCTTCCCCCAAATAAGAATGCCAGGAGTAAGGCAGAAATGAAGTGGGAGCCCTGCCAAAGGGCAGCATTTGCTGCACAGTGATAGGAATAGTATTTTGCACCAAGGTCAAATGACATATGCAGACATATTGGGTAGATAATTCATTTTTTTGGCATCAGGGAAGCCAAGGTAGAGGACTTGTAGAAGACAGGTAGCTATAGGCTCATGAGATTTTCAGAGTTATTCTTAAGCACTTTTGCCTCCAGAATAACAGCCAATTGCTAAGTTTAGGGACAGACACTTGGCAAGAGGAGATAAAGCCAGGGAGGGAGGTAAATGATCCTGTACACAGGACTTCACCACCAGATGGTGGTCATGTACCTTCCAGTTCAGAGGCAACCCCTTTGGAGGGAGGGGGAGAGGTCCCTGTGGATTGGAGGAGTCAGGCTATAGAGAAGGGCAAATCAACTACCCAGAGCATAGCTGAGTATGTCATGTCAGTGAAGCACTGTGGGCAACACAGCCATTGCCTGATGGCTGCAAACATGACAGATCTCTCAAGGGAAGGAGTGCAGATTTCATCAGAAGAAACCTCTACATACAAGTAAGTTTCCATGCCTCTTCTCATAGCCACCACAGCCAATGGAATCTACAGCATGTCTGAACTCATCTTAAAGCAGTAATTTAGCACAGATCAGATAAACCATGCCATGCCCTAAAGGACCTCTTTCTTTTCACTGATCTTCACATTCAGCTAAAATAAATAACTCAGCTAGAGATGACTACAATAAAGACAGATAAAACCAGGAGGAATGGATTCCACCAAAGCAATCTTTACAGTCCTGTGAAAGAAGCCAGTGGTTGTGTATGTGGCAGCAATGAGTAGGAAAACCTCTGAGAAAAAATTTAAATGGTTACACAGAAGGCAAAGGAACAAGATCTCCTGAAGTACTGAGTTCCATGCAAAGGGTCAGGTCAAATTAAGCTGTCATGTAAACTGTACAGAATGATACAACTTCAAATTCTAGACACTGGAGAAACCTGTGGAAGTGATGATGACTGCACAGGAAGTATAAGTTTCACTAAATTAAATAGGAATCAGGCTAATGACACTTAAACTAACAGATGCAGGAGAATCTACAGTTCAGCTAAGAACACAGTCATCTAAATCCTATTATCCTTAAGCCCTGTCCTGAAGAATAGGACAGAGCTTGAGAAGATTCAAGGATTTAACAATGAAGAGCAGTTTCAAATACTGAGTGCCCAAGCTGCTGCAACTGGACCATCCAATTCTCAAGCTTGTTTAACTATTTCTTCTACTGTGTTTGCTGAATTGACAGATTATTGATACAATTAAAAAAAAAATAATTGGTTCCAGTGCATATACATTAAAAATGTACACATTTGTATACTTGTACACAAAGTTAACCAAGTTCTATTTCTTACAACAAAGATAAAGCTACAATACTCATAATTGTTAACTCTAACAGAAGAAGTCCTTAAAAGAGTTGTCTTCACAGAAAAAACACAGAACAGTTTGACAGAAAGAGTCAGTTGAGATAAGTTACAGTAGATATCTATAACTTGTATTTATTGTGGTCAGAAAATTGACTGCAAAAATAATCTGTAACCAGAAATCAGAAGATCTGGCAATTGCATTTTTTGAAATGGTCATAAAGTTATTCAAAGAATTCAGTTCTACACTGGGCATGTAGTGCTTGGCTGATTTTTGACTGGAGTCCTCTTCCTCTCCCTGACTACCTCTACCCTGAGGTCAAAGCCTGGATATTTGCTACATAATGTATTGGAAATGTAGAGCAGTCATGCTGGCAATGTCTTTACTACAAACTTGCCCTTAATGCTGTTTTCTCTTTGCCAGTTCTGTTGATGTCTGCTGCCCCTCTTGACAGTCTGTTCACAAGTTGCTCATTAAACAGTATTTCTTGCTCTTTATTCAGATCTTATCAACAATACCTCTGATTTATTTCATTTCCAGTATTACATCTGCAGTAATTACCCACCATATCAAATTCAGGCTGCTTGTTTTAGCCTGCCAGGCCTCTACCAAGAATACATCCTCTCTCACCCTCTTCCTCTATCCTATAGTGCCAGTAACAAAAGCCTTGACAAATCTTTATTCTCCAGTTGAACTCAATATATTAAACCAAACAATAAGTATACACTTATATTTTATGTAAATATCTAACAGAAATAGATGTTACTGCAGTGTTTACAGGCCTGTAAATTTCCTGCATTGCTAACATTTCATTTCTTTTCTCTTCTAGCCCCAAAAAAGAGATTTTTATGTTCAGTGCCCTATGGGAAATCTTAAGGAACACTGTTTTGTGAGGTCTCAAACTGACCTCATCAGGGGTTCGGATTCTCCTTTTCTCATTTATTTTTATTACTTTAAAATATAAAACAATGCATAAATATGTATGTGAAAGATCTCACTGGGACTTCCTATAGCCCCCATTAGACCAAAAACCTTGAAGCAGAGAGCTTAAACACACACTACAGTGATTACCAGAGCCCAGCAAAACTCACACAAGGGAAAAATGAAGCATTACTTACACAGTCTTTTTGTCCTGTCGCAAGAGTTTAGAAGAAAATTCACTAAGCACTTCAAGGAAAGCAAGGTTAGGAGGTGGATAATCTTGTCCTTTTTGATTCTGATATTTGAAGGCAAATTCTATGCCATCTCTATGGTAAAGAAATGTTAACAAGTTCAAACATTTGTAACAAAATGTGAAAATGCTGTACAAAATCTCAACTGTGATGAAATTCTTTGTAGTCCAGCAGAACTTTTTTTGTCTTTTTCTCATTAGCAGTGAACAGCTGCCTTGGACAAAAGAAAATCAGATGTTCCCTCTTGATTTGTGATAATGTAGTCTCAAAGACAACATACTGCCAGTCATATGGTAAGGAGGAAGTTACCACAGTCTAAGACACCTGGCAGGTGCTGAAAGCCACTACCTTAGGAACAGCCAATTGGCTTGCTCTTGTTTCTGCATGAAGCAGAAGCCTGCAGCAAGAAGAACTTGTAAGATATAACAAGACACAACTTTTGCAGCAGGAGTCAGAGAAGAGAATTTACTTACCAGTACATTGATACAGGCATCTCTGCCTTATCTTTGCTTTATCTTTTGAGACTAAAGAAAATGATTTACTTGCACATTATCCCATAAGGGCACATGCATGTCTTGACTTCTCTCTTGCTTGGCCCAGGAAAGTGTCTTGGTAGCATTTTGATCATTCTTTGCTAATCGTAGTCCTAATAACTTTATCTCCATGACAGTAAACTTTAGTATTTGAACCTTTTTATACCATGAGAAAGTAATAATTCAAATTTAGCAGCACCTCTCTCCACTTTCCTACACATCAGTTACATAAAAAGTGTCAATCCACTTAAAAATTTCCAAAATGTTCTGGAATACCTTTTTAAAAAAGCCCTTGGTGTCTACAGAATCCACAGTGGTGTGGTATAAAGAACTACCTACAATTGTTAAGATACAGCCCACACAAATATCTGTATTACCAGTGGCTTTACCTGAGATAGATAAAGCTGGCCATTCCACTACATTCCAGCAAATAATTAGGTAGTGGCTAGTTTCTCTTCCATCCTTACACACACAGATACACCCCCACCATTTTTCTACACAAACTAGAAAAAAAGACATCTTCATTGCAGGATTTGTTGAGATGACATACCTTTAGAAAAGGTATGCTGAACAAAAGTTTTAATCTGAAGTAATATGAAAATCTAGTTTATTTACCACCACTCACTTGTGTAGTGTGGCCACAGCCTCTCTTGTCTTGATCTGATCCAAGCCAAAAGTGAGGGCAAACCGACGGGCCAGCTCCTTGATTCCGCTAACGTGGGCAGATGTCCTGTCCAAATTGGGACCTTGCTCCTGAACAAGCTCATTAAACAGCTAGAGAAATAATTCAACTGTTAAAATCTGTGAGCTAGAAAATACTTCTCTTGAGAAAGGCTTTTTTCTTAACCTGTTACAGCTCAGAGTGGATGTTACCATTATATTTTTCAGAGATGTAACAGAATTCTCTTATATTCAACTTCTAATCCACTGCAGTTCCCAGATCTTTTTCTGTGTAACTGCTCTTGCCAGTTGGCCCCATCCTGTACTTGTGTGGAAGAATTTTGCACTTGCCTTCCTTGAATTGCATCTATTATTCCCCAAACTCATCAAGATGTTCCTGCATTCTTCTGCTGTTCCCTAAAATACCTACATCGCCCAGCAGATCAGCATCCTCTTTGACTTTAGGAAGCAAAACTGCTATTCCATAATTGAAAACTTAATGAATATCTGAACAGCATTACTGCATAAAAGCCTTTAAAGCCTGCTTGATAATGCCCTTTCAGTACACTAATGAACTAAGTAGTTTTCCAGTCAGTTCTGGTATTGCCATTTAGACCATAGTTTCCTAACTTGCTAGTGAAAATGTCAAGGGAGATGGTGTCAGTGACAATATCAAATCAAGTTGCATTAAATCGACTGCTTCTCTAATATCCATGAGCACTGTTGCCATATAATTAATGAAAAAAGCTTAATTTGATGTGATTTCTCCTTGACAAATTGATACTGGCTGTTACATTTGCAAATAGCTTGTCTAATTATCTTTTTCTCACAAAATTCTATTAGGCTGACTGATCCATGGCACCTGGCTTCTTCCTCTCTCCAAGTTTTAGAGACAGGAACCACTTCAACACTCACTGATTCTTTTGGAACTACATCTGGTTTTCTCAGTTATCTCTCAGATTCCAGATTGCTACAGGAAGTCCCTTAGTACTCTGGAATGAATTTTGGGAGGTGCAGCTGCTTTGAAAACACCTAATTTATAGAAATAATTTCTCCATATAGTGGATATAACTAGTACTTCAAGGGCCTTAATGGTATTTAGTGAAGCACTCACTTCATGCTGTTGGCAGAACAAGGATGGATTTAATCATCAAGTCAATAATATATAGTTGAAGTAAAGCAAATTTTTCAGGGGAAAAACAGTTTTAACAATATTGTAAGACTTTATAGTTAGCTTGAAGGTTGGTGGCTAGCGTGGACTTAAGGAGACAGAGATTACTGAGACAAATGAACAGTGACAGTCTGAACTGAGGAGCAAGAGAATCTTTTAACAGAGGTGCAGTATTTCTGCTTCACTCTAAAAGGCAGCAGAGAAAATCCCATCCAGTAGTCTCTGCAGTGAGGCATTTGTAACAAAAATCAGTATTCTTACCTGTTGCAAACTGAGAATGAGTGTCTTTGCACACTGGATTTTATCAATTTGCCTTGTTTTGCTCAGGGTTTCCTTAATGATATCTCCATAGTCATTGTAGTACTAGGAAAAAATGTGGGGAAAAAACCCTCTTTAAATCTTTGAATTGAAACTTTTATACAATTTCTTAACAGTTTTTTTTTCTGACAGAAAGATTACCTGTAATTCCTGTTTTGAAAAAGCAGCAGTTGCTAAAAAACCCACTCTGAAATCCAGACTTTTTGTGTGAGTTCAGCACCAAAATTTAACCTGATTGGTAGCCTACACCCAGGAATGAGGCCAGGAACTTCTGCTACTATCTTTTTCAACAAATATGTTGAAAAAGAAACAAAAGAGTATTTCTTACCCCTAACTAAGTATTTGATGAAAGTGATCCATGGCTGCAAATTCTAAGAAATAACGTTGCAATAAACCAACACACCCTAGGTGTGAATAGACAGTAGCACACAGCTGCAAAGCTCCACATACAGTGCCAGGTGAGTTAGATGGCCAAGAAAGGAATTCACTGAAGCCAGAAAGCTGAGTGAGGAATTAAGTCAGTATGAAGTATTGATTTTCTTTATGTTAGAAGAATGGCTGCTGAAAACCACAGGCTATGGTACTGACCATTTGGGTAGAAAAGCCTGGATAATCACTGAAACTTGCAGGCTGAGAATATATATATATATATATATGTGTATGTATGTATATAAAATAATTCCAAACAGTATTTTTTCAGCCTCATTAATATTTTTTTCATTTGTAATCACTTACTTTCATTCCCTCTGAAATACTGCTCCTGCCTTCTTTGTTACAGAGACTGTTCTGGTTTGTACCCTAGTGTAAACTGGATTTCTCTCACTCTCCCCAGTTTCAAGAGAAGAAGGGGCATGGGGAGAGGAGAAGACCAACCTAGAGCAGCAAGTAGGAAAGTAACATGGATTGTGACAGCTTCAGTTTGAAACTTCTGCTCTGTCAAATCCTTATGAAAAACTAACCCTGAGCACGACCTGGCTGATGGCTGGAGTAACACTGGGGATTTTATTGTATTGTGTGCTCCTAATGAACAGGAGAAAGAGGACTTCAAATGAAATCCTTTTATATTTCACATCAACATCTCAAAGCACTGTCTACAGTAAAGGATCTGCTCCTCCTGGATTGTCATCTTTGTGATGACTAATCTCTTACAGGGATGTAGGTGAGGTGCACCTGCCCATTTGGTACCATCACAGGGGCTTTGTGTAGCTTGGCGGTGCCTCTTTTCTGACAAGTACAGAGTGAAGTGGCAGCTGAGCAGCAAGTCTTTCTGAATTTCTTTGGGCCTAAATACTGTAGGGAACCAGGGTAAGTTGGTAAGACATTCAGTTAATGCACAGTCACTTACAGCAGTACTATACAGAGCTTTCCTTTTTTACTACTTTCCTATTTAAAACAATCTTTTCTCACATAAAACCCTGCTTCCTTATGGCAAGCACCAGGACTAGGAGACTCCCAGTGAAATATGACTTTCAAGAAGTAACTGTTCTTGTGGATTCTAGGAAAGAATTTGAGGAGCAGGATAAGAAATTCTCTGTAGAGAGAATTCTCTGAAAGACTTGGCACCTTGTAGGACCAGCTTTTAGTGCTGCCTTTAATAAGGCACTTCTGTGACACAGGGCAGGAAGTTGAGAGCTTACTGCTTCTCAGTGGCCAAGTGTAACTTAGA
The DNA here is from genome assembly GCA_013399015.1 of Galbula dea. Lineage (NCBI taxonomy): Eukaryota > Metazoa > Chordata > Aves > Piciformes > Galbulidae > Galbula > Galbula dea. The sequence continues at coordinate 72,016 of VWZX01008148.1, forward strand.
AAGGAAAAAGTATTCCCAAAAAAATCAAGTAAGGCTGAAAAAGCTTTCAAAAATGTTCAGTCTTTAACAACAGCACTGGAAGGGAAAGAAAGAGGAGCCTTGACATGACAGTCTGTGCTCAGGAACAGAAGAATACACAGAGCTGTACCTTCATATAGTGCTTGAAGATATCTGCTGCTGCGTGCATGTCCACAATGTCATAAATTATCAGCTTGCTAAAGGCAGCCAAAAGGTTTCTTCTCTTGTGTAAAGCTTCTATTTTGTTAGCTTCATCTTCTTCATCTCCCTCTGAAAGCATCAACAACAATAAAATGTTTATAACTAACTGTTATGTTCTAAAGCAACATGACCAAAGAGCAGCTTTTAGGAAGAAGCAATTCTTTCAAGTGAAGCAAGGACTGGTGCAGAAGCTGAAATGAAAGGTGCTGATTCTTGAGTCCTGCCTATCTTAGGACTTTGAGGAACATTCAGGAGTATGATGCATCCTTGACTGAGGATGCTATCTATAGTCCTGAGTAGGGACTCAACATAATCCACATGGAACTGAAATGCTTATTTTCTTTACCCTGAGAAAGATCTCAGCAAAGACTCATTGAATGCTGCTTGCTTAACTTCTGAAACACAGGACATTTGGTGATGCTTCATTAATGTGACTAAGCTGTAAGTATTCCATATAAGGAAAATTAGAAGCAACAGTACTTCCACTGCATGCCTTGGATTTCCAGATCTGAAACAGATGATTCTAAAGCATCAAGACAACAGGAAGTAAAATTCAGTTGGAAAAAGCATTAACATGGAATGGCAATATAACTCTTCAGTCCCCATGTAAGACTCCACTCTGTGAATGAAAATTAAACCATACAAGGAAATGTTAAATATAATATCATGTAATAAAGGCATATTCCACAACTTATATAAGAAAATGAAATCAGCTAACAGTTGTGATAAAAGTAAATATTCTGTGGTACTTAGAAGAGCTTATTCTTGGAGGAAATCTTCCAAACAGTTTGAAGAAGTCCAGAGCTGTGGTGTGGAGAGGTGGGACATATTCTCACTAAGACTGTCTTGCTGCACTCTTACTAGAGCCTCCACAGAGCCACAGTACTTAAGACACATATTTGATCACAGGAAATCTCTTATAAGCAGTGGAGTTGACTCTGAATATTCATACACATTTTAATCCTAAAATGCTTTAACCCACAGAATTGGAGCCCATTAGCCCACTTCCCCCTCCTCCCCTGTTTCTCAATGTCTTTTTCTTATTACTGTTGTGTTCTGAATGCCAGAAGTTATAAATGGTCAGGCTGACTTCATGGATTCAGAGTAGCATTAAGGAATGGAGATTACACACAAAGATCTTCATCCATCCTTTTGCTCCTCCCAGTCCGACCACAGGATCTTAAACAATAGCAATTTTTGCTAGAGAGCAAATAAAATTAGACACTGTCCTCCTGAAATCTATCCTTACTGTATTATTCTGAACATTGAACTCACAAAGTATGATTAACTGCACATAGATTTTTGGTGAAGTTGTGCTTCAGAATGTATTCTTCTCATGAATGCTCAAACTGATGCTCAACAAAGATGTTAGCTAGCAAGGAGCTAGGGAGGTAGAAAACTGAAAGCACCTTTAGAACAAGAATATATTCTCTGAGACCTTACTTCTATATCTTGCTGTCTTAAAAGACCAAAAATATGTGCTCTGTGTCTAACATACAGATAACTGAGTACAGAGGAAATTCAGACAATGCACCCAAAGGAGTGCTACAGAATGCAGTCAGCAGCTCTTTCACAGAGTTTGACTAGCTGGGAATCCATCTCTTGTCTAAAGCTATTTGGGGTTCAGAAACTGGATACCTCTGTGCTTGCATTTAGGCATTTCTAAGACATGCAAGCAGCACTAAGTTATTTAAAACCAGACCTAAATAACAAATCTGCCTCTCCTTGACTGCAAGCCAAAAATCTCAAGGCATCCTTGTGAGGAGGTAGAGATGGGGTCACCTCAAACTCTATCCTCTCAAAGCATGGTCACCCACAGATGCCTAGGAAAGGGCAACAGAGCAAAGAAGCATATGCAATACTTTCCCCAAGTACTCTCCTAGTCTCCCACCAAATCAGTAATGTGCTGAGCTTGTTGTGATTACTCTGGGGGAGGTGCAGAAGAGGTTCTTATCTAGTAATATCAGAGTTGCTTAAGGCCTTCTTTGCTGATCAGGTTTGCCTTCAGGATCCTATAATCCTGTTTAGTAACTAAAGGATTTCTCTTCTATGTACAGTTCCATCATACTTCTTCCCTTGAAGTCATATTAAATAAAGTGTGATGCTTCACTGAGACTGGGCTGTTTTGGAAGGAAATAGTAAGAAAAATATAGATCAGTAAAGGAAGAATAATTTTGCCCAGATTTGTAGCATGTAGTTACAGGCCACTCCCATGTCTTCCAAACCCATCTTTTATTTCAAAGTAAAGTTTATCAGTACACTTTCTTCTTTAACACAAGTAGCACTGAATCTTGCCTATTTCATATTTATACTTCTCAAAAATAAAGAAGGAATAATTCTGAAAATGTTTGAGCAAATTGTGAACTGAAAATTCAATTTTCTTCTTCCTTCTGTGTCTGTTCTGGGAAAACAGCAAATTAGAAAACATGAAAACTAAACATACCCATACTCTGGTTTTCATCATCTTGGTCAATAAAGACATGGTCCATCACAAAACTGAGAAGTTCTGACTGGAGGCCAGAATCTGGATTAAACACCAAAGGCTGAAGACCTTCTCGACCTCCAGTCATCAGCTGATGACTGAAGATCATCAAGAGATCACAGAGCAGCATGAAAGCCTGAAAGGCAAAAGATAATGAATGCAGTAAGAAGCATAAGTTAAATAAAAAATAAAATATCATTTAACTAATTTCCAGATATCCCCTGCTATTACTAAATATCCTTCTGTACTCAGTTGTAGCTCTGTGTGTGTGTGTTGTGAAAAGTGTTCATAAGGGGTTCTCCTAACTTTAGAATCTTATGCCTTTGACTCCTGTGTAGGGAACTGTGGTTACTACCTGTTCCATCTCCAGGATGATCCATATTAAACTTCCATTTCTTCTCTATGAAAAGAACTCTACACCTGCCTCTGATGCAAGAATTGTAACCAAAGTTGTGTAAAGAAAAAAAAAACCTCTTTTGATAAACAGTTTTAGAAAAGTTAAAACAAGCAGAAAAATGAACATTACAGGAGAGAAAATCCAAGGTGAGTTGCTGTCAGATCCCCAAAATACAAAGAACAGCTATAAGCAAAGAAATTCTTGTAGAATTTCATCAACAGTTCCTTGCAAAAAGAAACAAGTAACTGTCCACAGCTTTCAAATTCAGATAAAACCCAATCAGGGCAGAATTTTCAATGATTTATGCTCCCTTCTGTTCCACCCTTGCTACCTGAGAACAGAGAAAGAAGGCAGCTATTACTAACTTTATTTCTTTCAAGGGCTTTTCTGTGTACTCTCATGCACAAGAGTAACACTATTTTTCCAATGGCTTATGTTGGAGTGTCCAAGCCAGTACATTCAACACCTGAGCACCTTTCAGAAAGTACTTTTTAATCATCTTAGTTTATCTTTAACCACAAAGAGAGGAAGGTTCAAAGTATGAAAGCATAAAGAGGCTCCTAGGTGGTCTATGCTGGATGTGTGCTGCCTCTTCCCCTAGACTGAGTCTGCAGGAGTTCCACTCAGGGCAATGTCAAATCATGAGTCTCAGGCAGGTGGTAGCCCAGAGGCATTTTCAATTGGAGAGAGATTGCAGAACAGCTTTGACACAGTCAGGAAATCCAATGTCAGCTTTAATTCAGCCCCATATTCCCCTTCTGCAAATAGCTGAACAGAAAGACAGTTAAATGTGTTTACATGTATTTTTGAACTGAGCCTAAGGAAAAGTAGTGAGGGACTGCTATTTGCTTTACAAACTTCCAAATGAAATCTTTGTGGATGCTGAACACCACAGCAGCTCACTTCTTTCTTGGAGTAAAATCTGAACAAGCTATACTTAGGCAAGAGAAAAATGCCACTCATTGTAAACTAGCTTCTAATTAGACTTTGGAAACAGATGCCACTAGTTGGGATTTTTCTCCACTGGGTCCTGTGATTCATTTCAGTGATGATCTCACCTGCTCTAAAACACAATTTAAAGCATCCTAATGTATACCTCTAAAGAACATATGAATAATGCACTGAAAGTTCTTCTTTCTACCCAATACAAAGACAGCAGCAGACTCAGATACAGCTGTGTAGATATTGTAGTTACATCCAGTCACAGGAGTTGTATTTCACTCAAATAGTCTAGGAAAATGTTGAAGTGTTTGAGTCCTGTTTCTGTAAATACTTAATATGCTTTTTTCTTCCTTTGATATGTACATTGATCTTCTCTGGAAAGAATGTAGAAACTGAGAATCAAATTGTAGGCAAACAATATCATTTACACAGGATTCTCAAAAAACCCCAGTAAAACAAAAGGATTAAGAAGCAGTCCTGCTACTGCAGAAATACACTTTTTAAGGAAGAAAATTAAAAAGATCACAGAAGTCTTAGTTGGAAGGTACTCCTGGAGTCTCAATTTCAACTCTGATTGGGACACTTGCTGTCTCTAGCTCTGTTTGGCTGTGGTTTTGTCTAACTGAGGCTTGAATGCTTTCAGAGAATTGCAAACTGTAAAGGAGTTTCTAAGAAAAAATTAAATTACCAAAGAAAAAACCCCCAAAACCAAACTGTGGCCACTAATAATAAGAGAATAAAAACATGCTAATGTATTTCAAGAACAAAACCACTGCAGTAATGGGAAGCATAATTTACCATTTATTAATGCAAAAAAGACATTACTGTTAGCTTAAGCTAGAATGGTTGGTACTTTCATGAAGTTAGATGATACTTTCACATTATAGAATAATAAAATATGCCAGGAGTAACTACTCAGAACATTAAAAAATAATTTGTAAGGCATGTCAGATTCTCTTAAAAATCCATAAAGCACCTACATCTCTGAGCCTTGAATATTTACATTTATCAACTTGCAGAACAGTATAAATGCCAAGCAGAGCTGTCTTTCAAAAAAAGGAAACTGTCATTTAAGAAGTATTATCTTTTAAAAACCAGTGACAAGAAACACAGGCCAGTTAGTTACAGTCTTTCAAAAGCTTGTGAGGTCTGACAGAAATGCAATTTGTGGAAAACTAAAAGATGTCAACAGACTCAATATAAACCAGCATGTACTCATAAAACCCCAGCTACTGGTTTTGTCAGAGACAGCAAGTTGTTTCAACAAGCCCTTCGACTTCATTTCTTTTATGTCAATTTCTAGGTACATACAGCAGAAACTTCCTACTCCATCCTTGCATGGCTTTCCAAAAATCTGAAGAGAACTGGATAACTACACTGAATCAAAGACAACCCAATACCTTATTATGGAATCACAAATACACATGCAGAGAGATGCATGCACTTAAGCCTTCAGTCAGCCTACCAAACAGGGAAGCACAGCAACCTAAGCTGTAATGGTTATATTGATGACAATCTAAATACCCTCTGAATCTTTATTTTTCTACACTGTTTCAATAAATACTTTACTCTGATTTGTCAAGGTGACCTAACTGTTTGGAAAGTGATGATTTTTGCACAGTATGACATTACATTCTTCAGAGTATTTCAGTAAAATGAATTAACTTTTTTTTTCCTGCTAGAAAATATGCTGTAGTGTGACCTGTACCACTAGAAGCCTCAGTTTTCTCCCCTTAGTCACAATGTGGAAGGGATACAATAATTAGTATTCATGATTACATTTAACTGAATTATTAGGATAATGAAATATCAGCAAGGCTTCAGGCATTTGCTTTTGGCAGGAAAGCAGGCACTCTAGACTCCCTATTAGTCAACAGGGGAGAAACCCCAGAAACACATGAAGATTCAACACATTTGAGGTCTCAAGCAGGCTCTAAAAGTGCTTATTTCCATCTGTTAACACAGTAAGCTTATTCTAGGTGATTGTGTTAGATGTCAAAACTTATGACAGCTAAACATGAACCTAAGCATCCTGATAATCCTTATTGTTGTATCAAAACTGAATTTGACACTAGCTGTGCTTTGAAGGTGCTTTTAAAACAGCTCTTGTTATGGAGTGTTTGTTCAGTTTTATTTAGACAGAAAGCACAGATGATTTTACTTTAAGTTTGATATAGTGTCATCTGGAGTTTTACTACAGTTCAATATTCACACTTTTCTAAAAGCATGTGATAGATTTCCTTTACCTGTTCTTTGACTGGAGTGTTGACATTTGATAGACACTGCTGACAGACAGCCAGAAAAGATTTAACAGTTTTCCTCAATACCAGCAAGTCCTCCTAGAACAAACATTAAAAAGGGATAATATATAAATATTAACAAAAGGTTGCAAGGAAAAAGTAAAAAAGATGGTGACAATTTCATACATTTAATCCTATAAAGTAGCCAAACAAAAAAAGGTCATGAAAAAAGATGCTATTCATAAAGCTCAGTAAAACAAGTCATTAATTTTCAGAGGAAAAACCCAAAGTTTCCCTGTAAAAATAATAACAGTAAACCAATACATTCCTGAGTTAAATTGTCTGTATTTTATATTGAATGTGAACCACAGCAGTTTCAGAACAAAATGGTTGTAAAGAATTCTGTACTCAGATAAGTCAACAGGAATGAAGAAGTAGAATACCAGTGAATGTCTCAAGTGCAACACAAACATTATCCTAGTTGCCACAGACATGGAAATGTGAAGGCAAATCACAGAAATCTGATGAGTTGTGGAAGAAGGAGGGAGGTTTGCTGATCAGGAGAAAAAAGGATTTGTGGGCAGGAAAGATAAATGAATGACTGTTCTTGATCACCTGGATCTAGAGACAACTGCTGTGTATTTTGAATGTGGGACTAGGACTTTGCATAACCATCAGGTTCTGTGAAAAGGACCAGCCTTGTCAACAGCAATTCACAGGTTCTCCTACTGTGGTAATACCCAAGTTGACACAAAAACACATGCTTCTGCCTTCTCTGTTCCTGCCTGCTGTACCTCCTGCCCCTCAGCACTCACAACTCCTCCTGTGACACCAGCTGTTCTGTCAGGGTCCCACAGATGACACCGTATCTCACATGCACCAAAGACCATTGCTTGAAAGACCCTTCCCAGTGCTCACCATCCCTGTTTCATGCAAATAAAGGACCATATTAGCATTAATTCACACTTAGACTCCTGGCTTACAGCTCCTACAGACTGTCTTTTGTGACACCTCTCTCAGCCTCCGGATGGGAGACAGTGTGTAAGAACAGTGTGCCCTACAGAACAACATTCAGCCTAAATCTAAAGAATCTACTTAGGTTACACATGAAACATTTTCCTTGCTAAAAATGCCACTTTTTAATTATGCTGGCTGTTCAGTCCATGTGTCTCATTTCCAGTTTTAGCTTTTCTTATTGCTTCCTATCATAAGATCTTGTTATTCTTTGTTTACTGAGAAGCCTTTTTGTGGTCCATATGTTCTTCCTCTACTGATTTACAACAGAAGGCAGGTCTGCAAGACTGCTGAAGCATTCCTAAATCTCTGAAAACCTCTTAGTGGTATTTTCTGAAATGGACACTGAAGGTTCATGAGCTACCTCACCTTCCTACTCCTAGTCATTTTTCTCTGGCAAGATAGCCAAGGATCCCTTGTGCCATTGCATCACCCTGCTGTTATATGATCTGTAAGGCAGCTCTGCTCTATTCTAAGTCACAACTTTCAGCTTTTTTGTTCCCAGATATAAGCCCTCTACTTGACAGGATTAAAATGTCTGGTTCTTTTAACTGTATTTTGTTTACTAATTGACCTGTATCACTTACATTCTAAATGCCTTCACTTTACCTTCTCTGATGGTAAAAATGATCAGTTTTCAGCAGAGAGTGGATCTTTCCTGGAATGCATCATAAGCTATCCCACTGTGTGATAAACAATTGCCCACATACAACTTAAAAAAATGTATTAAACAGCTCTGAGCTATTGACTATGAGTTACAATAAATGAATATATTCACCTGAAATGCAATGGGATACTAATGTCTTATACTGATATTTCAACAGGCTTCCTTATCAGACAAAAATGCAACCTTTGCAAGAATAAACTTATTTGCTCCTTCCAGTCTTATCTCTTAGTCATGTTGGATCTGCCCTTCAGTCTTAATTTCACCTAGGACTTATGCCAGGCTTATCAGTTAACTGCCACATAATCATCTGATTTACACCTTTAAGCACCAGGATGACAATCACTTTAGTAAATTCCTACTTTCTATCACAATTACCGTTCAGTTAGATGTTAATTAATCCAATAGAGAAACTAAATCTTCTGAAAAATCCTATATAAAGGTTAAAAAGTGAATGAGTATGTCTCCCATTTTTCTGTCAATGAATGAGTAACACATTACTTATTATCTTCTCTCTTGAAACCATGATGAAGATTAATTTGGAAAAGTTATAGACAGCAGAAGAAAGCCCAACTGAACAGTGCAATAGAGCCAGCTGGAACTTTTCTACATTTGGAAAAATCCCCAGACTATTATAAACTGTTATTTTTTTTTTTCAGAAGACAAAATGGGAAGGAAAAGAAAGAATTAGATTTTAAAGTCTTTTACCATCCTTAGACACACAGCCAAGAGTCTTGAGGTGTGACTGCTTGATATGCTGACTTCAGAAAAACCAGTATGAAAGAATTTTACTGTCCTCTGGTTTATTAGGGTAAAACCACAGGGTCTCACTGTGAACTCGATCACCACAATGACTCAGGACAAAAATAACCCTTCCCTAAACTGTACAGTGTAAATCTTCAAATGTAAGTAGTTCATGGCAGGAACAAGTATGAAGTGCTACGAGCAAGGACTTGTATTGGCTTTGCCACCACCCGGAACAGAACAACTGTGTTTACAAGACTGTAATCTAAAATTCTTCAGTTATTTTCTAGCTTAAGTTGAAGCTTTTTCACTCCATTGAAGCTGTTTAGAAATGCTGTGTTTTTGCTAGGTTCACCTACCAAATCCAGTGTTTTTCTCCCTATTTGCTGTCTACCCTTCCACAAAACTACTTCTTTGCAGTATTAACTTCCTTCTTTCTTCCTTCTCCATGCAACACTAACTCTTCAATAAGCTTTGCAGTGTTCAAGAGCCACTACCTTTCAACTCATTTGTGGAAAAGGATCCAACCTTTTGCATCTCCTGCTTCTTCCCTTCAACATTTTGTGCCCATATAAATACAAAAAGTCACTAAGCCACTATGTTGTTTAAATTCCTCTTTAAATCTCCTCTGCCTACTACTCACTTTGTAATAGCTAGGCATTTGGCTAGTCTGGCTGCTGCTCATTCAGAACTGTTATGCCTTTGTCTTTTTATAACTGTTCACAGAATTTGCAGCCTATTCTGTTGCAAATATTTCAATTTCATTATGTACATGTAGAGTGCATCACACAGAATCACAGAACCAGAGCGTTACAGCACAATGGTCCCAGGCACCTGGTTTACTGAATATATGAAGAAAGCTAGATGGAAAGAACAACTGTATCATCTAATCCCCAAGTCTCCTACCTCAAGACTGTCTTGCTCCCCAAGATCCATCACCAAGATTGTCACTGCCTATGCCTTGTGGCACATCCTGCTGGAAGCTGTGCATACCCTGCATCCATCTGAAAGGCTGTCAGTATGGGGTGCAACATGCAGGAAACCACACCTCAAGTGCCTCTGTGTGACTGTGGAGAGCTTTGTGGGGTGGGTATACATGAAGCTGGAGTGCCCACTCCAAGGGATCCACAGCAAGGGATCTCATGCTCCCAAAAGAAGGGCAATAGGCTTGCACTATATCCCCTGCTATTATTAAATTTCCTGTGAGAGTGGGGGTGTCCACATGTAACTCTAAACTGTGTGTGTGTCTTGGGGAGGCAATTAGAATAACTTGTGAGCACTTACAGAAGGATGGTTTAAAATTTGTAGGCATTCATTAGCATTATAAAAGTGGCTAGTATCCTGGTTTACCTGCTGTGTAGCTGACACTTATCCTGTAGGTTAATTATGTGTTGTGAATAAATAATGAGCTGACTTGACCCTAATTTGATTTAAACCACAGAAGTCAAACAGCTTCTCCCTGCCACACATACAAAGCCTATAGACCAACACACATTGCCTCATGTAGTCAGACATAATCCAAAACATACCCAACAGCTGTAATACAAAGTCTCTCTCTGAGAGACAACCTCTCTGGGTAACTCCTTCCAGTGCCTCACTGCCCTCTGAGTTAAGAATTTTTTCCTAACATCTAATCTAAATCTTGCCTCTTTCAGTTTACAACTGTTACCACTCATCCTACCACCATCTGCCTGTGTAAAAAGCTTCTCTCTCTCCTTTTTATAAGCCCCTTTTAAGTATTTAAAGACCACAATAAGGTCTCCCCAGAGCCTTCTCTTCTCTAGGCTGAACAACCCCAACTCTCTCAGCCTGACTTCATTGAAGGGAAATTCCAGCCCCCTGGTTATCTTTGTGGCCCTCCTCTGGAGCTGCTCTAAAAGGTCCACGTCTTTCTTGTGCTGAGAGTCCCAGACTTGGGACACAGTGCTCCAGGTTAGGTCCCACAAAGGCAGAGGGGCAGAATCACCTCCCTTGACCTGCTGGCCACACCTCTTCTGATGCAGCCCTGGACACAGTTGGCTTTCTGGACTGCAAATGCACACTGCTAGCTCATGTGCAGACTTTGTCCACTGGAATTCCCAAGTCCTTCTAGGCAGAGCTGCTCTCAATGAGTCCTCCTCCTAGTCTGTACTCATGCCTGGGATTGCCTCGACCCAGGTGCAGGGCCTTACATTTGGATCTGTTGAATCTCATTCAGTTCATGTGGGACCACTTCTTGAGCTTGTTCAGGTCCCCCTGGATGGCATCCCTCCCTTCTGTCGTGTCAACTGCACCACTCAGCTTTGTGTCATCTGCAAACTTGCTGAGGGTGCACTTCACTCCACTTTCTATGTCATTGATAAAGATATTGAAGAGACAACTGGTCCCAAGACAGAGTCCTGAGGGACACCACTCATTACTGGTCTCCACCTGGACATGTAGCCATTGACTGCAACTCTCTGGCTGAGTCTATCCAGATGATTTTATCCAGTGAACAGTCCATCCTTCAATTTAGAGAGACAGATGTCATATGGGAGAGTGTCAAAGGTGCTACAGAAGTTGAGGTAAATGACATTGGTTGGTCTTCCCTTTCCAACTGTTGCAGTCACGCCGTCACAGAAGGCCACCAGATTGGTCAGGCATGATTTGCCCTTGGTAAAGCCATGCTGACTGTCTTGGATCACCTCTTTGTCTTGCATGTGCCTTAGCACTGCATCCATGAGGATTTGTTCCATGATCTTCCCAGGCACAGAGGTGAGGCTCACCAGTCTGCGGTTCCCTGGCTCTTCCTTTCTTCCCTTTTTAAAAATAGGGGTGATGTTTCCCTTTTTCCAGCCATTAGGGACTTCACCAGACTGTCATGACTTTTCAAATATGATGGAGAGTGGCTTTGCAACTACATCTGCCAGTTCCCTCAGGACCCTGTGATGTATGCCATCAGGTCCCACAGACTTGTGCCTATTCAGTTTCATCCAGTGGTCCTCCACCCGCTCTTCACTTACAGTCGGAGGGACTTTGCTCTCCCAACCCCCACCTAGAGGTTCTGGGACCTGAGAGGCACTGGAAAACTGCCAGTGAAGACTGAGGCAAAGAACTTGTGGAGTACCTCAGCATTCTCCATATCTGCTATCACTAGTTCTCCACTTTCATTTATCAGAGGGGGAACACTCTCCTCAGCCTTTCTTTTCTGATTAATGTAGTTACAGAAACCCTTCTTAAAATCCTTCAAATCCCTTGCCAAGTTCTGTTCCACCTGTGCCTTGGCTTTGCTCATCCCATCCTTACTGATTCAAGCCATATCCCTGTACTCTCCCCATGTGTTCCTGCTTCCACTGGCTGTGCATTTCCTTCTTGCACTTTATTTTGAGGAGTAGATCCTTGTTCAGCCACGCTAGTTTCTTGCCCACCTTGCTTGCCTTCTTACACATAGGGATGGAGAGCTCTTGTGTTCTAAAAAAAGTGTTTTTTTAAAAGAGCTGCCAGCTTTGATTGGTTCTTTGTCCCTAAGGACATTTTCCCAGAGGATCTCACCCACTAATTCTTTAAACAGCTGGAATTTTGCTGCTCTGAAGTTCAGGGTCCTGACATTGCTCTTTGCTGAGCTCACATTTCTCGAGATCACAAACTGAACTGGGGGGTGATCACTACAGCCTCAACTGCCTCCAATTTTCACCTTTTTAATGAATTCCTCTGCATTGGCAAGCACCAGGTCTAGCAATGCTTCTCTGCTTGGTTTGTCCAATATCTGTAGCATAAAGTCATCCTTGACAGACTCCAGGAGTCTCCTGGATTGCCTGCAGCCTGCTCTATTGCTTTCCCAGCAGATATCTGGGTGGTTGAAATCCCCCATCATATATGACTCTACCCTAGAATCAGTACATAAAATTATTAAGCAATTTTGAGCTCTACTCAACGAACTCACTTGGAAAGAAATCTTAGCAGAACCACCTATCCCACCTGCAAGCTCCCTGTAACAAAATGTACACCTAATGGATGCAGGGCATACATGATTAAGAAATGCAAAACTTGCCAATATATGCCCACTACTATCAAACTAAATACTTCCTCCCACAAAAGCATTAACACTCTTGAATCCTGTACTTAAAATTCCAAAATGTTAATATACTTTATCATAGTATCAGGGAAGAAGTGATGGTCTAGTGGTTAGGATTCGGTGCTCTCACCACCAGGGCTTCGGGTTCAATTCCTGGTTAGGGAAGAATCCTTCTCTGCCAGGGGGGTTGGACTAGATGATCTTTCAAGGTCCCTTCCAACCCCTGACACTCTGTGATCGTCTGAGCTGGAAGGGACCCAATAGGATCATCAAGTCCAGCTCTTAAACCCATGGAGGACACCCCAAGAATCACACCACGTGCCTGACAGCATTATCTAGATGCTTCTTAAACTCCATCAGGCATGGTGCTGAGACAAATTCTCTGGGCAGTCTGTTCCAGATCCCAACCACCCTCTGAGTGAAGAACCTTCTCCTAATCTCCAGCCTGAACCTCCCCTGACTCAACTTCATTCCATTTCCCCTAGTCCTATTGCTATCCATCAGATTAAGAAGATTGGTCCCTGCCCCTCTACTATCCCCTGTGAGGATGCTGGAGACTGCTATTCGGTCTCCTCTCAATCTCCTCTTCTCGAGGCTAAACAAACCAAGTGATCTCAGCTGTTCCTCATTAGGTTTCCCCTCCATTGCCTTCACCATCTTCATAGCCCTCCTCTGAACACTCTCCAGCAGCTTAATATCCTTTCTAAACTGTGGAGCCCAGAACTGCACACAATACTCGAGGTGTGGCTGCAACAGTGCAGAGTAGAGCAGGACAATCACCTCCCTTGACCGGCTGGTGATGCTGTTCTTGATGCACTCCAGGACACCATTGGCCCTCCTGGCTGTCAGACCACACTGCTGACTCATCAGCGTCATCATCCTGGCTGGGAGGTCTATAATAGAGTCCCACAATGATGTCTGTGGTTTTGTTCTGCCCTTAACTCTTACCCAGAGCCTCTCTAATGTGCCACTATCAACTGTTAGCTCAATGGATTCCAACCCTTCCAGGACATGCAATGCCACACCCTCACCTCACCTACCCTGCTTATCCTTCCTGGAGAGCCTATAATCATCCAACTTGGCACTCCAATCACAGGACTCATCCCACCAGCTTTCACTAATACCAGTAATGTCAAATTTTTGGGTCTGGGCCAAAGCTTCAAGCTCATCTTGTTTGTTCCTCAAACTATGTGCATTTGTCTAGAAGCATTTCAGGTGTGGTTTGCTGTGACCAATACTTTGTGAAGCAGATTGGAGAATCCCACTAGTAATAATTCCTCATGTTTTAGTCCACCACCTCATTGCACATCCTTGGCAATCCCAGAATCACCCCTTTCCCCCTTCCAAGCTAGTTTAAAGCTCTATCAACAAGCCCTGCTAGCTCCTCTGCCAAAATTATTTTCCCCCTTTGAGAAAGGTGCATCCCATTATGTGACAGTAGACCAGGTGTTGAGTAGATCTTCCCTGATCATCCCTGAAGTCTCTTGTAACAGCTCTCAGACTTTAATTTCATCACTGCCAGTTTGAACAACCAGTAGTGGATAATAATCAGAGGGTCCTACCAGGCTGCTGAGTTTTCCTGTAACATCCCTTACCCAAGCCCCTGGCAGACAGCAAACTTCCCTGTGACTTGGGTCCAGTCTGCAAATCTAACCTTCAATTTCTCTTAGAAGGGAGTCTCCTATTACTACTACCCTTCTTTTCCCTTTGACTGAGGAGTTCCTGATGCAGGAAATGGACAGCATTACTTTAGGAGGCTTCTCAATCTCAATCTCTTTATCCTGTGCATTGAATGTCTACATGGTAACTAACTAGCTGAAACAGAGCAGCTACTGTTTGCCAGCATGAGCTCACAAAGTGACCCAGCTGGCAGCAGATGAACATATCTTACAAATCAGTTATTCCACCCTGAGCCTGGATGCTCAAGGGAAATCTAAAAAATCATCTTGTAAACACGAGGCTGGGAACAAAAAATTCCTTATTCTACAGGATGCAGAAAAACAAGGACTCCAGATTAGTTTTATGACATATTATATTTCTATGTTTCTAATTTATAGGCCTAAACATGGCTTATAAAACAACCATGGGCAAAATGATCTCCTAGTGGATTAAAGAAATAGATATAGTACAGATCAGACTTATTTTCACAGTGAACAAACTACAAAAACCCCCAAAATGTCAAGTTTGACAGAAAAAACCCACACAGAACAAAATGCTGCAACTGTATCAGGTTTGTAGATCTCATGGATTCACAGAATTGATATAGTTGGAAAAGACCTCTAAGATCAAGTCCAACCTTTAACTTAACACTACCATGTTCAGCACTAACCCATGTCCCCAGGTACCACATCCACATGTTTTTTTGAACACTCCCAGGGACAGACTCCACCACTGCCTTTGGCAGCCTATTCCAATGTTTGATAACCCTCTCCATGAAGACATTCTTCCTAATATCTAATCTGAACCTCCTCTGGTGTAACTTCAAGACATTTCCTCTTCTCCTATCACATGTTACTTGGGAGGAGAGACTGATCCCCAGCTTGCTACAACCTCCTTTCAGGTAGTTGTAGAAAGCAATAAGGGCCCTCCTGAGCCTTCCTTTCTCCAGACTAAACAACCCCAGTTCCCCCAGCTGCTCCTCATAACACTTGTGCTCTAGACCCTTCACCAACTTCACTGCCCTTCTCTGGGCATGCTCCAGCAACTCCATGTCCTTCTTGTAGTGAGAAGCCCATAAATGAACACAGCATTCAAGGTGGAGCCTCACCAGTGCCAACTATAAGGGGATTTCTCTATCCTGTTTCTGCTGTGAGCATGGTTGAGGTTGCTGGCCACTTATGAAGAGCTGTATGGTGTTGATACACTGCTCCTCTTGAACTAAGCATGTAGAACACTCAGTATTTTTGTAGGGGTTAGGGTGAAACTCCAAATAATAAATTAATAACAGCTCTCTAGGGTTGAGTAATTATGATTTTCACTGGTGATTCCAGATGCAGAATTGAGTTGTACTTTGAACAGTCCTTCTTGATGGAGCTTTCATATGAACCATTCCTATGAACTACCTTATGAGTAACATGAATCAGAATAATGCTAGAAAAATCATGAAAGATCAAGACTCTTCTGCATTCAACTCATCAAACAATATCTCATACAAATGTATATCCTCTTTTGAAAAGTATGCAAAGCCATACAATTGCATACAAAAGCTTGTCTGCAAGAAAAATCCAGTCACTGAAATAAATAAAGGTCTTTTTCTCTTGGAGTTTATCTGGACCATCATGGTAATATTGCAAACAACAGTCCACTTTTATGCCAAATTGCAAAGCTTCTGACCAGGTCCTGTGAGATAGATGCTGTATATGTTAGTCACTAGCTCTAGCTCCTGGTAACTATTGTTTCTTTTGCTGTAATTGAGACACAAGAAAACATGAAACTTTTCTCCAGCAATCCTGACAGCTATCACTCTGCACCATCTATGTTATACTGCAGCAATTTACTGCATTTAGTTCAAAAAAATGGAAAAATGCAGTGAAGGGAGATGAGAATTTTGCAAACCCTTTGTGACTCAGCATTTTCACCCAGAGCAAGGCAAGACTAGGCATGCTGCTCAAGGGGACCAGCAAGTAGGAGGACAGAGCTGTTGGGCATCTTCAGGAGTAGGTAAGACATGTAGCTGGATCTAGAGTACATGGGAAAAATTTAATAAAGGTACTGAAGACAGTGTAGAGGCTTGGAGAGTCAGCCAGGTGCTCTAATTGCACCTGCTCTAAGTGCCTGGTTCCTCATACCCAAGTGACTCACTGCACAGGTAACCAGGAGTCCAGTTTTCCTTACTAGAGGAGCATCAGAATTAGCTTTGCTGTGTTGGTTTTATGGAATAAGGGCTGAAACAATGCATGGCCTCCTGGATTTACTTAAAGTCATGGAGCTCCTACATAGTAAAATCTCTCCCTAAGGACAACAATGCTGCTGGCTAGGAGGACTTCAGATGCTTCATTGTGATGAGATTCTGAGTTCATTAAAAACAAATAGGGTGTATTCAGTTTTCTCAGTTATAAGGAGGAAAGATGTCATATTACTTACTACCAGCATGCTGAAGAGAAAAAAGCTAAGGAGAGAGGAAAATGAGAACAAAAGCCAGAATAAAGAACACCAAGTGTTCTTTTTTCTAGTAGCTATTTTTAAATTTCAATATATTTCAATACCCAAAACCACTCAACAAATTGATTATGCATTTCTATCATTTTTATGTTCATAGAATCCTTATTTTAGTAGCAGTTCAGGATAGCATCTTTTTCATGTTGATGGGGAAGTACATATGTTACTTCAATGACTTCAGTTTTCATACCATATACATTTGAAGTAGCACTTTTGAAAAAGCTCTAAACATGATTGAGAAAAGAGTTAAGGAAAGGTCCTGGAAAAGTGAAGTATAACAAACAAGTTACATGTAACATTGTCCTTAGGTACAACTGTGTGCACTTCTGTTAAAATTTTTATTAGTAATCATCACTGCTAGTAACCTTACATTTATATTTAAGAACATAAAAGATGTAAGTAAAAGGCAAGAAAGGTAAATACACATAAATATTAAGCTATCTTTGGTATACAGATCCACAGTATTGCCTACAACTACTGGGTAAGCATCATCAACATTACTTCTCCATCCATGCAAACTCACAATAAAGTGCATTAAGTATCTTCAGCAACAAAAACATAAAAAGCAGCTTGCATAAAATCCTGAAAAATACAAGGTTCCACTGTTTGTGTAGCTTATTTAGAGATATGCATCCTAAAATAGAGCCAGAGATAGCAAATAGATCAAAACACCAACATTTTCTATCTGCTTCCCAGTGATATAAAAGGATGATGCAGGGGTAGAGTTACAGAGATTCAGGTCCAATGCCTTTTTAGGCAAGCTGGGTTTCTTCAATCAGTAAAATCTGTATGATCAAATGCCTACTTACTTTGGAAGGGGAGCCTTCAGTGATTTTCACCAGCTGCCAGAGAATAGAGTAATGGGAACACTGCAGTGCCTGAACAACTATCTGTAACAGAGGGAACACAAAGAATCCCAGCACACTGGAAATACCAAGCATATCAGTAAAGTGGATGTAAAATTTATAATGCATGTTTGGGAGAAGAAACAGGAGCAGCTCTTAGGTAGCACTTTTTGTTTCCAAGGATATTAAATTTTTCCCTAGTCAGTTTGGTGTAGTAAGAAACCAGCCTACTAAAGGTGAAAAAATGACTCTGTAAATGCTGGGAAACAGAACAGAGAACTGTGCATTAGAGTACAGCAAGAGCATGATAGAAGTGCAACACAACAACTACAGATCTCTGTTCAAAAGCATCCATTTAAATACCTCTAAGTGAGATTTCACTAGTAAAACAGTCTGGAAATTTGTTCCATCATCAAATGAACATGTGGCCCAATTTCTGACATAAATTGGCTCATAGGTATGGTGCCCACAGAAGTCAGGTGCTAAAAATTTCAAAATCTTTTTGTCTTGAAGATGCTTCCAACAGTTTGTGGTTCAGTGCAGAAGCTTGTAACAGCTCTCATCACTCCAAACAATACTTTTTTGAAAGACATCACTGAAGACTAAACCATTCCTTTTTAGAGAACTCCTAGTGGACTGGAGGAAGAAAAACTGAGGAGAGTACAGACTTCAGAACTGTTTTCCTGGAATCTTACAGATGTATCTGGGGAGACATATCACTGCCAAAACCAGAAACTGAAGAGGGCTGGGTAGCTGCAGGGACAGTTTTTATCTGTTGCCCCTTCCCTCCAGGTAGCACAATTCCAGCAGAGAGAGCAGAAGGTCCCACAGCTTGAAGCCATGATTTTCACATGGTGTGTAGCAATGTGGCCTCCACATAGTCCTTTTTAGAAAATACATATGCACAATTTCATGATTTTTTTTTTTCCTACATAAAGCTGAGATAGAATTAACAACTGGCTTCTAAGTGACATTAAATTATAACCTAAAATGTACTGGAATGTTGGAGAAGGCAGTCTGCAGTGTAAACCACAATCCTGAGAGCATCTGTAATGGTTCCTGTGCTAATCCATGAGAAACTAAAACCCAGCTAGGAGGAAACAAAGTCCAAGACATGTTCACTAGAAGAACACTAGGAAGGCTGTCCAGCATCCCTGTTAAATGTTCTTCTGTTTTAGTAAGCTGCTACCTTATCTTCAGTGCATAACAATTGTGTGTGATAATTCTAGTTGCAGCCACGGTTTAAAAAGTTGAGTTTCAGTGTTTATATCATGATTGCTTTTCACAGCCAAGAACATTGGTTATTCCTTACTTTGTCAGATGAGAGAGGTGAGGTATAGTTAGCTCAAACCCCACAGAATTCAAGATTTTCACCTCCTGGACAGTGTCTCACCACAATATAAATTTCACTCAAAAATCTATGTTTTTCCTAAATAACTGAAGTCATTAGAAGTGCATTAATCTTTTTAATTTCTCTGTAACTAGACTCTCTTAACATTTTGAATCTCTAAATGATGCAGTGTAGGTGTTGTTAGCTGTACCTGTTCTGGCATTGCTCCATGTTCAATTCCAGTTCTTAGTAATCTGTAGCAGTTACTGAACAGATCCCATTTTGTGAGATCATGTGCACTAGAAAGAGAGGTAACAAAGAGAGGTTAGTTATGTTCCTCAAAACATCACATCACAACAAGAATATAGTCTGACCTGACAGCTTAGCAAGCTTTAGTGTTTTTGCAAAGCTGAGACAATACCACCTGCTGACAAAGCAGCTCCACAATGAGTTCAAACCATGCTAAAAGCAGAAGACAAGCTTTCTGATAATGGAGAAAAAATGTTTTACTACACAGGATTGTTGAAGACAGGAGATAAACTCTCTGGGTACCATATATCTTTAAAGGTTGCTTAAGTGTAGCTACAAGCTCCTTCTCAGTGTTGCCTCTACATCATCTTTCCTCTTTGGATCTAAACATTGACAGAACTCCAGAAGGCACTTCTCTGGCACTGCAGCAGAAACTGTGGCCAAATTCTAGCAGTATATACTGAATGAAAAATGGCTTTAAGCAAAATAAAGTCACTTATTTTTCTGCCCTATCATTTGGAGAAAAGTAAGATACATTATCACTAGATATTAAATATCCTACAATACCTAAAGTGAGACAGCATGATAGAACTTCACATGGGGCAGAGATAGTGGCTGACACCCCCATTCACTGCTTCACATTTCAGCTGCACCAGCCCGATGTGCCAGTGAGAGGAATACAAACGAGCTTAGCAACACACATTCTACAGCTTTACAGACCTCAACAGCTTATGGTATAGGTTCTTTTTTTAATACAGAACTGAGAAATACAAAAGAAGCTACAAAACATCAGGTTGTCTGAAAGACAAAAATTCTCTCTCACACACAAAAAAGGTTTAACACCTATTTCTGCAGCGGAACTGAGCTGAGATAATCTGAAACAGTTTACAGTATGTTTATAAAAGAGCAAGTCATCTCTGAATAGTCAGAAACTTGGTGATTAAAATACTTACCTGGAAGCAGGGACACTCAGACTGAATTGGCAAGTCTAAATTAGATAGAGCAATCTCTTGCATCTGGCTGCCTTTCATCCCAGCACCTTGATCACGAAGGTGTGCTCCCTTTTCCCACCTCTCTGTGTCTGCCCTGCTTTGGACTTGCCTGACTTCTTAAAATAATTAACCACCCTACTCAGCCAGAAAGAATATTTCTCTAGTTCTGAAATGGACAGAAGCTGAACTCAAGACTGGGGATGTTTAGATTCTGTTGAAACCACTAGCATGAAATGCTTCCCAGCTTGGAGAGTGTTAGCCCTGGAAAAACCATAGTGGTGAAAGTTTCACAGGAGACATAACAATTGATGCCCTTGTGCTGAAAGCAACTGAAATATTTACCCTAGGTTTGTGTCATTAAGTCAAGGTGCATCTTGACTTCTAATTCAAATCCATGAATAGAACAATAGGAAAAAGTTTTGGGTAAAGAAAAAACAGGAAAGGAAAGGAAAGACAAATGTAAAAATACTCCCCCTGCCTTAGACTTCAGATGGTCTTTGAAATATGAAGAGAAAATGTTTCATAGATAAATTATAAGGTGTCAGAGAACTGCCTCTGAGTAGTGATATTAAGCACATAGAAGCTACTTCAGCAAATCACTAGCTAGGGTTGCTAGCAAGGATGATTTGTACTTCCTTAATTACAGTGCTGTAATTAAAGCAGTAAAATCTCCTTGGTGTGCAGAGGCAGATACCAGCATAGATTATTATCCTACAGAGAATACAAAAGGAAGAACTGTCTCATTTCTGCCTGTTCATTTTAAAGCCCTCCATGTCAGGTAGCCATCCCAGGGAACATGCCACATTACCTTGGCAGCTGAGGGTGCCTTAGCTCTTTGCTCTGAGCCTGGCCTTCCTTTTTCCCAAAGCTGAAAAATTCTAACTAGATACAAGCTGCATAGGGCTTTTCAAGAAAATCTTCCTTAAAGGAGAGCCTCCATGCTAAAGTTAGGCATATGCTGGTATGCCTTTGTCTCTTTTGAACTACTCAGGAATCAAAATAATAGTTATAAAGGTACCTTGGACACAATACAATTCTCCACAGAAGTTCAGACTGACATAAAGGCACCTAGAACAAAAATTCACACAACACAGAATTTTCCCTTAGTCCCTTCCATGTCAAGAGAGTCTTCATGGATTACAGAAAACAAGGTGCAACATTTCATTTAAGGTTTCTTTTCCTTCCTATAGGTAGTACTGTCTGCTAGGCCATGTTTCTGACAGAAAGCAGTAAGAAGAAGTGAATGTACCAGTCCCACAGTGTTTCTGAAAGCATGGCCAGAAGCAGCTTAGAATTCTAACTTCCTTTCTGTAGAGGTGACCTCTCCACCCCCAAAACTGCTTCTCTTTTTAAAGAGGCACAAAGTGAGAGAAGCTGTCTTGGGCTTTGATACAGTCTAATTTCTCTGCTGAGGTTTCATTTATCATAATCTTTACTTCTTCTGCATATTAACAAACTTCTAAGTAATTCAGTCTGAAGGATGTACTAGTCAACTATTAGACAAAAGGTTAAGCAAAGGGTTTCTATAACAGGAAGAGAAGATCTGCTGGTCTGACAGTGAATTTACCTATCTGGGAAGTGTCCTAACTGATCATGCTTATCCTGATAAAACATGATGCTTGTCTAGAGAGTTACTATAGCCACTGCAGGCTTATGAAGTCAGTGTGGAGGCAGGAAGGAATCACATTCCATATCATATTTGAAGACTACTGGACAGGAATGTCAGCAATTTGGATTTCTAAATGTGAAACAACTCTCTACATACAAGATAGTAGCAAAGGGCACATCCAGAATAATGGAGGTGATGCTTGAGATTCATGTGTCTTGCATTGAATTAACTTAAGTAATGAAATAAGGAATGCTGCTAGTTGATGAATTCCATTTGTATTGGAATACTGATAGCCTTGTTGGATGAAAAGACACAAATTAAAAAAGTGTGCTGTGAACCCTTTGCTGCCATGAAGCTCACAGAAAAAAGATCAGCTCAGGCTTGGGAAATTTCAGTGAAGAAGCTGGAAGACTTTTTTGATAATCCCTTACTATGTTTTTTTCTACCTTGCTGGGCTTTTGTTTCCTAAAATATGAACAAACAACTACCAAGTAAACACAAGCACAAATAAGGTACAGTGGAGTTCTTCACACTGGAAAAAGAGAGAGACTTGCTCCCTTTCAAAGCCTCAGCAACCACATTATCAGTGCACTTTTAGAAGATCTGAAAGGCATCAGCTGTTAGCCTACAATCTCAGTTTCTTCCATGGATTTAAATTCTTTTGGCTCCCAACTGATGATAGACAAGGACAGTATCAGACAACAGCCTCTCTTCTTTGAGATGAGAATGTTCAATGGGAGTTTTGAATTGAAGACCCTAATCTTATAGCTAAAGGTTTGGCAAAAATTCTGTCTCAGATGGTATGATTGTTTCTTTTAATGACATCAAACATAATCAAGAGATTTTATTACTTCTTCATATGCAAGCAGATATTAATAAGAAATTCCCATTGAACTATAATCATAAATAACAAATCAGCTGAGAAATTACACACAGTTGCTCTTCAGCAAATTAGCTTTGATTCTTTCCTCTCTCCTGTTTTTTGAAAGTGAAGGCAGATGTCCCTGACCCTGACTTGTGTGTTATTCTACAGAGCTTCCTTTACAGTCTGAACTAACTCAAGAGATTTGGAAGCCTACAGGAAAAAAAATATATATGGGAGACTCTCAGAAATGCTTTAAGATTTGTGATTTTTGGGTGTGAACTGTAACTTTCACTGGTCCTCTCAGGAAAGGCAGAAGTGGCTCCACTGTGTTACTAGGGAGACCGAAAAGCTAATTTGCACACGTGTCAGCCTGCTGCACTATGGAAATTAGTAACCATTTAATGATCTCTGTGGGACTCTTGCTGAAACAAAGTGCAGATATCTAAAAAACATTTCCCCTCAGTTTAAGAAGGACAGGGAACTGCTGGAAAGAGTCCAGCACAGAGCCACAAAGATGATGAAGGGGGTGGAACATCTTCCTTATGAGGAAAGGCTGGGGGAGCTGGGTCTCTTTAGCTTGGAGAAGAGGAGGATAAGGAGTGACCTCATCTATGCTTTTAAATATGTGAAGGGTGGGTGTTGGGAGGATGGGGTCAGGCTCTTCTCAGTGGAGCCCAGTGACAAGACAAGGGGCAATGGTTGTAAGCTGAAGCATAGGAGGTTCTATGTGAATACATGTAGAAATGCTTTCCCAGTTGAGGTGCCAGAGCCCTGGCACAGACTGCCCAGAGAGGCTGGGGAGTCTCCTTCTATGGAGCTATTCCAAACCCGTCTGGACGCGCTTCTGTGTGACCTGGTCTAGGGAATCCTGCTGTGGCAGGGGGGTTGGACTAGATGATCTTTCCAGGTCCCTTCCAACTCCTAACATTCTGTGATTTCATAGAATGATTCAATGCAGAAGTCAGGCTAAGTGAAGACTGAGCACAGAAAGAAAAGAGAAATTAAATCCTATTTAATTAATTAAATCCTATTTAATTAAAACCTATTTTTTATTCAAGAGGAGGCAGAAGCAAGGTCCTCTTAGATCTTGTGATAAAAAGATTTGTGGGTTTCAGCCATATGCATGTAAAGCTTTTTATACACTAACCAGGAGCAATTACTTCCTACAGTTGACAGAAGGGGAAGATTAGGTCTTTGTGCTATGCTCCAAAATTCCACAGGTCAAGTGAAATTTTCCAGGTTATTCTACAAGTTATGAGGGTGCCTGTAGGTCTGAGAGCAGCAGGACCCTGAAAAGCTGCCACCTGGTTCACGCTTAGTGCAGGAGTTTCTGTGCCATCCACACAGTTAAGACTTGGTCAAGAATTCAACTAGAAATTATTCCTGACATTTCTGCAGGAAAAGAATGTACCTTCCAGACTCTCACTAAAACTATTAATAATTATTATATTATTACTACTTACTCCTGTAATTTTGAGGAGAAATACCTCAAAGGCGTTCCCAACAGAGAAACAGCTTCCTCTGGGGAAGCTGAGGCTCAAAGGACAGATTTGGCCTGCATTCACTGGTGCCAAAGCTAAAATCATCCCTTGTGCATTGACTGTCATTCAGGGGAGTTTAGCTATGAGTAAGACACAGGTGTAAAAGCACCTAGTGCAAGGGATGCTAAGCCACTTACAAATCAAATCCGTAAAAGTAATGGCATTAACTAAGCAAAGACCCAGATTAATCCAAACAGTTAAACTGACAAATACTACTAACCACTCATCTATTTCTATTTTGTATTTCAGGCCATATATTTTTTTAATTTCTTAACACTATCCATCAGCTGATACTCACTGAAGTGATAAAATTAACATAGTAAATTTTCGAGGGGAAAAAAAATTAGACCTACTTGTGAAAAGAGGTTAACCTCTTTAATGTGGAGAGCACATTGTATATGTCATCATCATCAGCTTCTTCTCCCTGAAAAGGAAAGGAAATTAATTAGGAGAGTTCAGCAATCCAGCAGGGTACATTACTGCATGGGGAGAAGCAAACTTCTTACAGGGTTTATGTTGACACCAAAACTGATCCCTAATCTTCCAATGTCTTTCATCTAGAATCCCTACAAATATTTAAGTAATAAGAAATAAGCACCATCTGACTACATTCAGCAGTAGCACTGAGTTACTACTCAAACCAGCATTCTCTAGCAGCAGAAATCATTCCCAAGAATAAAATCTGAGTTCTACCTTATTTTACAAAAAGGACTGAAGCAGCTTTAGCCATTTGCTGATAAACATGCTACAAGAATAAAGCCAAGTGCTTGCCTTACCCCATGACAGAAACCTGCAGATGTCAACAACAAGTTTTTTAAAATGATCAGTGGGAAAATGTCTTTCTTTTCACATCCTTCACTGCTGTTCACTGTGTTGCACACCATAACACATGAGAATCCCACTACGTGCACAGACTGACACACTTTCATAATTGGAGGGAAAGTGGGGTTTTTTTTGGGTGGGTTTTGTTTTGTTTTGTTTTGTTTTGATTTAGATTTTAGAAATCTGGGGAAACAACTGACCAAGAATAATTTAATTAAACCTTTTCATTGAAATTATTTTTTTCCCCTGGCATTTAAAACTATCTTAATCTTAACACTTCATGCAAACTGAACAGGAGGTTCTTTTAGTGAAACAAGTGGAAATTAAAACACTTCCAAACCACATTTTTTCCCAGCAAATTTTTGTCAAGAGGAAACCACTTACAATAATTGTTCTCCATTTTGTTTTGATAATTTCTTTTCCAACTAAAAGCCTAACAATTAATTCCTGCCCTCAGTTGCAACTGTCAATCAGTATTTCATCAACCTAGTGGGAAGCCACAAAGCAGAGGGATGCCTGCTTGGGTAAAGTATGCACATTTGAAGTTAAAAACTCTTTAAAATGATGAAATAGACACATTGAAATTAATTTTTCTACCAAGTCTCACCCAGCAAAGAATATCACAGAGGCAAAATTTTAAAATCCTTGCTATTTCTGTTCTCTTTCTTGCCTTCTCCTACTTTTGTCTTGGTTTTGTCTCCACATCTTTCTCTACAACACACCTGAACTCCACACTCCCTTAGGGATCTAAAACTCTTAATTCCTTATTTCTCATATGACTTTCTAATACAGTTTTTCTCTGAAAAAAGATATTAGGAAAAGGTTCTTCACCCAGAGAGCAGTGGAGCATTGGAACAGGCTCCCCAGAGATGCAGTCATGGCACCAACTCTCATGGAATTGAAAAAGCTTTTGGACAATGCTCTTAGACACATGGGGTGGCTTTGGGATTGTCCTATGCATAGACAGGAGTTGGACTGGATGATCCTTGTGGGTCCCTTCCAACTTGGGATATTCTATGATTCTGTGAAATCCTCAGTCCTCATCCCTCTCTCATTCAAGCAAATATACACAAAGATCATAAGCTCTTGCTTGCATTTCTCTGCTCCCTCCCAAGCTGGTTAACAGAAGGGGATACATCAGAAGTATTTTTGGTATGACTGAGCCATATTCCTTCATGAGCCCAGTCTTTTTTCTCTGCCCATTAGTTTCTGTGCATTCTTCATGGCTTTCCACTCTGGAGTACTGCATAAAGAGAACCCACTTGCAAAGAGAAGTGAAGGGAAATGGAGTGGGAATAAGCAGCTACTGGCTTCCTGATTTAACAGCAGTTACTAATAAAGGAAAATTGCAGGAAGAAGATATTTTCTCCCCTAGTTAATTTATCCTGAGAAGACTGATGGGAGGGAAGTTGCTCATGAATCCCAGTATCTTATTGTTCTGAATCCCCTTGGGTAAAAGGTGAGGCTGGAGGGGACTTTCAAGCATTATCAGAAAGGGAGAGCACAGGGCTGCAGACCTGAAAAGCATATGTGAAACACAGAGTGTGTTTTCTGAACCCCTTCAACATCCAGGTAACCCTGCTCTACAACAGATGGACCTCAATGCTTTGCAGGCACAACCAATCTGAAATGTGGGCTGGGGGTGGAAGAGAGGTAGATTTGCAATTTCCTTTCATCTTTACTGCTGGCAGTGTTGCAACAGGGTTCTTTGAGGCCCAGAGACCACATTGTCTGTGGAACAGGACTCCCTTAGAAGGGCTTCTGAAACTATACAGCAAGGGACTGGAAGGGAGCAAAGGGAAGGACAGCACTGGATCTCCTCAGGTCAGAGAATCCAAGAACAAGAGGACTGATGCTACAATGAATCAAATTCAACAGTAACTAGACTGCTAGCTTCCAGAAGGGTATGTGGATTACAGAAAAGGAGCTAACAAAACTAGGACTGGTTCTTGTCTTGACTCCTCTTCAAAGCTGCTGTGTAGAGAAGAATGGGTAAGTCAGAGAAAGAGCAGCTGCTGTACAGCAGGAGGAATCTAATTGTTCCTGTATTAGCTGAGTCTGGGTTTATGGTTGAAAAAATCATCTGTGGGTGTCTCAGCAATACTAATAAAATTGTGACTGGATCTCTCCTAGGGTGAAACCATCCAGGGAACAGAATGCCACCTCTGAATCCTTGAATGGATCCACAGATGAGTAACATCTATACAGCTGAATAGTGTGGAAACTTCAAGAAGGCTCTTCCAAAAAAGCCACATATCCTCAGACACACCTCACTTCTGTTTGTTACATGACTATCTCCAGAAAGAACAAACATGGCATTTGCTTTGAAGAAGTTCCAAGATAAATCTAGGAGAAAAAGCTGAAAGAAGACATTTTCTTCATGTCTTACAAGACAGCACAACAGAAATGGCAAATCAGTGTCAAGGAACTGGGATTCCACTTGCTGATTCTTGGAAACAATGCATAGGCACTTTCTTCCATCTTCAGGCAAGACAGTGTGAATGAGATGCCTTTTGCTGATCTGAGCCTGGCTGTGGAGACAATAAGCTGAAGATTCTCTAAGAGTGAGGTTGAGCGAAACAATGTAGGAGATCTGTCCTTCTAAACAGAGCCAGACTGAGCTTTGGTGCTGGATACTTGGATAGTGAAAAATGTGAGGACTTCACTAGAGTTCCTAAAGCTTTGTCAGTGGGAACCAGTGGAAAGAGCAAAGGTCACTATTTACAGTGATCCATTGCTGGGCTTCTGGTGTGGAAAACTCAGTAACTCGGTCGGTTCTGAAGCTGGATCTTTGTGCTGGCACTCCAACTTTTTACCACCCAAGTCAGCAACAGATTCCCCAAGGTTTCTGTCTTGGAAGTGCTGGTCCTGTTGGCCAGAAGTGAGGAACTTCAAAAATCCATGGCTATTAAAACAGACAGCTAGGATACGTAATGTGGAGTTAGCTGAAAAGATTCCCTTGGCACACACAGATGGGCAGAGAGGTAGCCCAAATTCTGGAACACCTGTTCAGGTTCTGCTCAGAAGATTCTGAGAAAGTACATATAAAATTGCAGACAGGTAGACAGCCAAGCAAATGTCTTCTGTCAAAGAATGTACAGTTGCTCACTAACTCCTTTGGGTTGTGGAGTGCCTGCTTCCTGTATGCACTGCCTTTGTCACTCATGTACATTCCTGTAGCAACAACAACAAAAATATTTGTGCTGCAAAGTGACATGGCACATATACAGTATGCCTGAATGTGGCATATTCCTTAAAGATAGAAAAAAAGCTTATTTTCTTTAATATGCAGTTCTAAAATAGAGGCTGTAGCTTAACTTTCTGTAAATGTACATCAAAAATTAATTGTATCTGCCTTAGTGCAGTGCATGTCTAGAAGAAGTGAAGAAAAAGATCTATGCAGCCCTTGAGTTATGTTTAAAAAGCATGAGAATTACAACAAATTAAGTAGTGCTACATAAAGTTAAATAGATGTAAAGCAAGAAAAAATGAGTAAGGTTTCTATTCTTATTTAATGTATTCTATCTTATACATTTTGAAGGATAAATTCTTATAAGTAAATCCCAGGTACCTCCAGGTTTCAGACACATATCTTTATTTCATTCTTTCCAGCAATCCTTCAATATGCCATTGTAAATATTTTACTGAAGCCTCTCTTCCATGCAAGACATAATCCAGTCTTGATTCTGTTGCCTGCATACTCATTTGGGACTACTGGAGTTGCCATAAGCATTAATGTAAATGCACCTTTTCCTTTATTTTTCATCAGCTCTCACCCATTCATCCATTTAATTTTTCATGGGGACTGTTTAAATACTAGACTACATTTTCAGAAGCAGGATTGTCCCATTGTCTTTGTATTACAGAATCAATGCTTTGCAGACTTAACAGCAAGTCCAGGGGATTTTCTACATGGAGAAATAACTCCAAGCAATTAAAAAATAGTTGCTGCTGTCTTCAGATGGGCAATTTCATTCCTTTGTAAAAATGTTTGTCTGTAGTTTATCACAGAGTATTTTATATAGCCTAAATAAATTAGTTTTAAGAAAACAAACCTCCTGCAGCAGATCTTCTACAGAATGGTTGAATCGATCCACAAACTCATCAATAAGTTGGCTGTGGGCTATGTCAACTCTGTTCTGGATTGTATATTCCTCACTACACAGTATGCTGTAGGTTTTGCTGCAGGCTTCCAGAACATCTGATTCCACATGCTTTTCCACAACAAACTTAATCTGTTTCAGTAAGGCATCCAGATGCTGCAGAGCAGAAAAGAAGTTCAGCTTTCATCTTGCCTGAACAATGACACTCAAAAGAAAAAGTCATTCAAAGAATACACCAAAGCAAGGTTAGATGACTAATATGCCAAATGAAGGCACAGTACTGTGTGACTGGAATAGCAATCAGATACTTGAAAGCAACCAGACTTCTTGCCCAATGGACTGTACCTTTTCCATTCTGCCCGTGCTGTAGATTTCCAGATCAAAATACTGAGGGATCTGCAGGAGATTTGCCACCTTCTCAGCATCAGCAGAATACTAGAACATCATTGAAACAAAATGAAGAAAGATAGTGAAGTAAAAACAAAGACTTCCAGTACAGAATGAAAGGGTTTAAAGACAGTTGTAAATATCAGTGAGATTTTGTTGAAGAACATACCTTTGATAGTAACATAGGAAGTGCAATAATGAAATGCTCAGTCAATTTATTTCTGTCATCTATCTGAGTTTTTCTTTCTTTTGCTGTCAAGACCTGCAAATGATCACAAATAACTAAAGTAAGTACAATTTCTGCATATAGCATTCATTAATTTTTCCTAAGTTTTATTACAAACAAAAATCCATGCAGGTGTATTTTTAAGAAATCAAAAGAGGAGGGAAGAAAAAGCTCAACCACATTTGGACTGAAGAGTGATTAAATGGGAGGACAAAGTGTCCTAAGAAGCCGTGATTGAAAAGGGAAGTACCATATCATCCAGCATGATGTTGTCCTAATACATCAAATCTTTTTTTAATTGATAGCCCAAGTCAGTGGAAGTTTTGCTATTGCTTCCAAGTGAATTGAGGTCTGGCTTTCACATTTAATAAAGGGTTCATTTAAGACCTTAGGGCGAACTGAAGTATGATTAAGAGAACCTAAACCAAACCACACTATAACAGTGTTTTTCCTTAGCAGATTCATGGCCTTGTCTCTTTACTGGAATGTAATTCTTAGTGAGAACATATATCCAGGTTCACAGAACTCATTTATAAATTTCAGTGACAGATATGCTGAAGCTAGTAATGCTGTCATAGCAAAACCACCTTGAAACAGTGAATAGAGAGAAAGTAATCAAAATGGCATGCTTCATATAAACTTAGATCTGGCTTCTTGGCTTCAGAAAAGGAGAGAATACTTCTGGAAACAAATAATGATAATAAAATGCTCTAGTTAGGGAATGATTTATGTATAGCAAAGCTGCCAGACTGCTCGATAAGGGTTACAAGCTGAAGTCAGAGAAGAAACTATTTCACAAGAAGGTGAGTGCATAATTAGAAATCTGCTCCCATTTCAATTCAGAGAATATGCTAGCAAGATCATGAGAACATGACAAACCTCTACTGACAAGTCAGAGATCCCTGCAGTTACCATCCCACAACTCATGACCTAACTGAAAAGAAGCAAAAGCTAAATGTCATACCTACATCTCTCTGTAAGAGAGGAGAAACAACTGGAAACGGACCATATGCCTGGATGACAGGTGGCCTATCGTGTCAGCAGGAATCCAAAACAGCCATGGAAGTGAAGTGGAATAGATTTGCAACCCAGGGAAGAAACCACTTCCACAGTACATGGCAGACAGCTGCATACACACAGCGGCAAGCGCGATTTCCGTACCAACTCGCGGCGCAGCGCCGCCCATGTCAGCAGAAGCTGCTAGCTCATCAGAAGGCAGCACAAATGCAGCTGGTGAGTCAGGCTCCCACCCCCTAACAACCCAGTTATCAGATATTGCTATTCAATGGTGCTATGAATTAATCTGGGTCCCTAGGATGATCTTGAGGTGAAAATTGTTTCACTGAAGTGTTTTCTTCACCTTTGAAGAAATTCAGACATTGAAAATCCAAGAGTAAGCAATCTTCTGAACTTGAGTGAACTCAACTGCAGATCTCTTCAGACAGAAAAAACATCCAGAAAGCTAATAACTACATTATTTGGTGCTCCAAACAGAAAATACAAACATGAATTTGTGGTCAATTTAAAGGTTGCTTTGTCTGCTAGAAGGGTGTGCAGCTAGAGACAAAACACACTTCAGATGTGCTTACAATACAGATTGGGTAACATAAGGTAATACATGCTCCTGTAAATTTGAGTAAGTGCTCTCCTGGATTCTCCTCTTACCTCTGAAATGTTCTAGTAAATTAGGAATTTCTTAGAATATGCTTTATAAATTAAGGTTTCTGGACATGAGACTAATCTGCTTGGGCACATAAAAATTAAGAAGCTAAGTAACTGCATTTAGTTTAGCAATGAGGAATGCTAAGCCTATATATCACCTTTCCTAAGTCTGTGGCTTTCTTTAATAAACTAGTTATAACTATTCAGAGCAGAACCTAACAGAAGTACCAAATGTTCACATAGGTTTATGTCATTTTAGTTTAGTCTAAATAAGGCTGTCAAAAAGAAGGGAAATGTGTTTGGGAAGCTGAGACTCTTTTGGAATGTGCATGCTGTATTTATGAAGAATACAGCTGAAAGCCTGTTGATCACTCTAACCTTATGACTCATACTGAAATGCTTAAAATTGCATGCCCAGCCTTAGGAATGGACTCCACTGATCCCCAAGCAGTCACCATTAAATAAATGAAAGAGGCAGCTAGACTGCAATATGGCCTGAATGTCAAATTCTTTTTTAGGGCACTCAGTGGAAGAGGCCACAGAAGATGGATACATAAAACCACAATTGCATTCAGGTTGGTCCCAGTTCCACCTCTCCTGCTCCAAGTAGAGCCAGCTCAGGGGTCACACCAGGGTGCTCAGGGCTTTGTCCAGTCAGGTCTGAAAAACTGCCAAGGATGGAGCAGCACAAACTCTCCACTTCTGTTCCAGTGCTTAGCTAGTCTCATTATTAAGATACTGTTGGCTTTTTCTGTAAATTTCATTTCCCTGTTACCAGCACATTCCCTTTTATGGAAGACAGCCAGAAGCAATCTTGTTCAGTTTCCTTGCTCTACACTTTTAACTCTAATCTAGATTTAACATTAAGGGCTGTAGATGTGGATATATCACAAGGTAAGCCAGGGGGATGATAAAAAGAACATCTAAAGAATCATAAAATAAGATTTTTGTGCTGTAAATGTAAGTTGGCAATGTAAACCCCCAAATCAATCAGACAAAAACTCAAACATGCCCAGAAATAGAATTTCTACTATTTTTCTTAAAAACTGTTCCCATGAAACATCCATTCTACAAATCTAATTTAAAAGTGTCAAAATGTGGCATTGTAGACAAATATTTTATGTTACTCCAGCAACACAAACAGGTCTGAGCTACCTACTGCAGCACCCACTTACCCTCTTCCCAGTGCCTCTGCCTACTGGAGGATGTGCTTCAGCAGCTTGTCTGATTGTACATACCATCAGCTCAATCAGAGCACTCTCCTGCCTGTCAGACATTGCTATGGAGGGAAAAGAACAAGTAGCATCATTTCTGATGTGTGTGGAAGGCATCTGAAGGAAGTCAAATCTGTGAATGCAGTTGTAAAGCACAGGGAATAGAGAACAACTGAGACAAGATTATTTTTTCCCCACTTGCAAACCCAAAGCTTTCTTGCTTGCTCTTTGAATTACCATTCACATCATCTCAAAATGGGCATGGCAGAACTGAAAGAAGTCTAGAGAAATGTAGTCTGGAAAAAGGATGAATGAAAGGGAATACAATGAAGATCTACAAAATCAAGACCATCATGGAGGACAGAGAGTGACTAACTGTTCACTTCACTTCCCTATAAAGTATTCTCACCATCATTAACTGTTATTTCTGTTCTTTGGAAAGTACTTCTGGTCACATCTAGAGGATCAAACCCCACTATGCTACACAGAAACAAAGAAACAAATGCCTCATTTCCTAAAGGTATTACCAGACAAATACCACAGTTGTAGCATGTGGACCAAAAATCCAGATTTTGAAACACTGAGATGATGAGCACATCATGCTATGGAGCAGTAGGACTACATTGATTTTCTAACCACCTAACCTCTGTGAAGGTCCCTGAAACAGGAGAATCCTGAGGGATTGTAAAGAATCTTGAATGACAGTCATTACCATTAGGGACTCCTTGCCACAGGCCTCCCTGACTACCTACCTTGTGCACACAGATCTTTTATTAGCAAAAGGAGATTTGAAACTGATGGCAAAAGAATCTCATTTTTTTTAACTCTTGTGAATTCAATAGGTTTTAACATTGTTAAAAACAACCACCTGAAGTGCTTGTCTATTCAGAATTGTATAAGCTTTTTTGATTTATTGAAATGTTCATCTATACACTAGTTATTTAAACATCCAGGCAAGAAGTTGTCCTAGCCTTTAACCTTTAAGGGTTTAAGGGAACCACAGCCCAGCAGATTTCAAAAGATGAAAAGCAGAGTACAAAAATGCTGCTTCTGAAGCAAAGTGGATTAAAAATGTATTAAACTAAAATCTTCTTCAGTTATGGTTTCTAAACAAACCTCTATCACCCATAGTGAAGTATCTTCTCAGGAATAACTAAAATATTGTGCAATATCAATAAAACATAGAGGTTGAACAAATACCTTCTTCTCCTTGGACTGGTTCCTCCAAGAGCAATTCTGTCATACATTCCCAGTCTTTCAACAGTTCTTGAGAGCTCTCCCACAAACTGTCCACCAAATAGGCTGCATGTTCATGCAACTAGGAAATCCAAAGCAACCATAAGTAGTGTGTTTTAGTACAAGCACCAGTTCAACTTTCATAATCATTTGGCCATGGAGAGTGCCCTGGGCATGTACCTTTTCTTAGCTTAGTTGGAAAGAAATTTCTGTTTGAAAATACCTCTGTAATATCTTCTTCCAACTGAATGATACAACTACACAACAATGGAGCCATGTGTTAATAGAAGATGGAATAAAACCAAACTGAGCTGCTTTTCCATAAAGCAGCTTGTTTGTGAAAAGTCTTTCTCAGAATCTTGACCTAGAAGCTGTAAACTTACCTTTCCTCACTTTCTTACTGCATTATAAAAAGGAGAGATGGGAAGACATGAGACTAAAAGAGAGCTGTAATACTTGAACAGGCATTTGATTTTCACACATGGTGTTATAGCCTCTGAAAACTGCAGCAGGAATCCTACTGATTTCAGCAGGTACAGCAGGAGCACTAACTTTAACTTCAAAAAATGTTTTTATGTGAACTAACAACTGTTGTAAAGTGAGAAAAATAATCCATAGGCTTCCATTGTTTTTTAAAGTGACTTTTAACCATTATCAAACAGTAGCAAGAACAAGATGCAGTTCTGATTTCCTTGCCAGAGATGGGACTGATGCCTTAACTGGAAAACATCTGTGTGTCAGTCCATTTACCTCCTATTTCTGACAGATTTGGGCAAAATGTCACATGTCTCAGACTCTACTGATACTTGTCACAGGTTTACTTGTTCCCTCTTATAATGCATCTTCTCAGATTGCAGCCCTTCTAGTCCTCTGCAGATAGTAACTCCTAATTCTCTCTTTATGAAAACTGGAGTAATAACATTTTACTTTGCTTCTAGCACCTCTCTCAGAAACAGCAACAGCAAAAACTGCCCCTGAGAGAGCAGCAGTCAAGGGGAGCAGCATATGGCTCGCATGGGAAGGCACTTTGCTTGGCATGAAAAACTAAGTAACTCTTCTCCATGGATAGATAAACTTAACAGGTAACTCCCAGTCACACACACTCAGATTTAAGGTATATGCACTGGAAATACAATGATCTATTATAATCTAAGTTTTTCATCAGCTGGAACTTACAGCAGATTAAAGGCTCACACAAGTAGTGGTATTTCATCCAGCCTTAACTTGTAGTTTTATAAGGTGTTTTACAAAATGTTAACATTAACAGTGCACCTAAATCCAATCTTTCCTTTTCAGCATCTCTGACTGTGTTTCTTTTCATTCTCACAGATGATTTTCTTGTTCAAGGCTCCATAACAATTAAAATACCTGACTACAATAACCTTCCTTTTGCCATTTAACCAAATATATTACCCTCCCTTCTGTAGAGAAACACTTGTCATTTCTTCCTTTCAGTCTTCTTTTGCTATCTATTTACTACCAAATCAAATGTATAATTTCTAAACCTTTTCCCCTCTATCTCCAGAGCATCCTGCCCCTGGTAGTTATCTTCTCAAGTTCTCCTCCACTCCACTGCCATTCCTGACCTGACTTACTATTACAATGTCTACTATAAAAATTCTGATCTCTGCTCTTTCTGTAGACATATATTATGGGCACAATCCCACCCTGAATGTGTTTGTCAAACAAATGCCACTGTTCACATGTTTACAGTCTCCATCCTCTCACATTTTCAAGATGCAACTGCATAGAGCCCTGAACAACCTTATCTAATCTCACAGCTGACTTTGCTTTGAGCTAAAACCTTCAGGTCCTTTCCACTCTGAATTATTCTATGATTCTAATCATAGTTTGAGATATTATGTAATTTTTGTTCCTTTCTGGTTCAAACTGCTTTACTCCATAAAGAGGAACTCTTTAGTTATCTTAAAAAAAACAACAACCCAGCAAACTAGTTACATTTCAGTATCCACCATACTACCAGCAATGCAGTACTGAGTACAGTGGGGATTTGCAAAAGTAAAATAAAGCACAAAGAAGATTTTGAGTTGAATTTGCTTGATGGACAAAGACACAGGGGGCAGGGTAAAGGGCAGTGTTTCTGAACTTATGAGAAAAAGGAAAAGAAAGAAGATTTGCTACTGTATGTTGATACATCACTACTTCAGACCCAGGTTTTATTAAGCATATAAAGGTTAACAATGAAATTTTTTACCTCACTTTCAAGAAAGAAAAGAACCAACATTCTAATAAGGTTTCCATTTGGACTATTTCGCCCCCTCCTCTTTGCTAGAGCCTCTTCAGCTTGGGGATCATGTCTGCTGAACAGTCTAAAAATAAGCAAAAAGGAGCTATCATGTTTGTCAAAACAAATCTAATTTCTGCAATAATATAATTATGAGCATTCATTCTTGACACAGTAGATTTGTTCATAGAACACAGTGAAGGTAAGTATCTCAACCCATCTTGTTAATGGAAAAGAGGGCATGACCTCTGACTGCCTGAAGAGATGAATTTATCTTCAGAGTCTTCCAGTTCACAGGGCTGGAAGAATTTCACACAATGAAAAACTCTCCAAAACATTTCTATTTAAGGACTTTGCAGAGTTTTCCTATTTCCATAAGTTGGATACTTTTGCATTTTTAACTTCTCAGGTCCTACAATGGAGGTAGCACTTACTCCACTAGTGCCTTAAGAACTAAGGCTGCATCATCACTGTGGTCACACTGACTGGGATGTGGTATAAACAAACTTGACATCTCATTAAATGACCAACCTCAGGTACCAGCAGCAGCACAGAGGATAAAGCAAGCTACCAGTCAATCTTCTTTTTTTTCAGGTCAATTATACATTCTGCTTGAGTTCCCTGATGCATGGCTAATTCCAAACTACTCTCAATGCTCAAATTTGCTAGCTTAAAGAGATCTCAGATGTGCCTACATTACAGTTACAGCAATGACAGGTTTACTTGGAGAAGTTTAAAAGCTGTTCCTTGCTTTTACAGTGAAACTGCAGTCACAAAGCAAATCAGAAGTGTGAAACAGTATTCTGATTTCACTACCATAATTCATTGGAAAAAAGGATGAGTTACACACAAATGATGTGTTTTTGTTAAAGACATCACCTCTTCTTACCTGCTTATCTTAGCAGAAAAGAAATGCAGGTGCTGAAACATCTTAAAACATGCACCTCAGGGTTGGGTCTGTGATCCTCTGCATTATTTGCTTTCCTTTGCTAACTACAGAAAGAAAGTCTAATGACTAGCTTTCATGCAGAAAGTGATATTTAAATGTATAAAATAAGGTGAGATAAATTCCACCTCAAATGCCTCTAACTTATTTAAATGGCACACCAGCTTTGATGTGTTAGCAGAAACTAAGAGAAAATGAGTGTTAGAAATGGGACAATCTTCTCTCAGTGCTGTTCACCCAGAGAGACCTTTATAATATCTGGTTGTAAAGAAAGGTTAGGATAGCTTTGACTGCACACTAACTGTACTAAGGTGCAGAAATGTCATTCACCTTTGAGGCATTTTTCAAAATGATTCTGTCACATGTTGATTAGCAAAGGAATCTCAGTATGTATTTTTAAAAAGAACCTAACTCTTTCCTGTAACTAGTAAAGTATCATTTAGGAAACTAAATGGAACTGAATTTTGTAAATTAATTCCTTGAGACACAGAATGCTTGATCACAAACAAGGAATTCCAGAAATGCACCAATGAAAAGCTTACAGTTGCAATGTGGATTTCTAAGTCACTAATAAAACACAGAAAATGAGAACACTGGCACAAAAAACCTCATATTTCTATGTAATTTCTTCCATAGTGTATCTCATATGACAAATGAGATAACCTGGATTCTGATATTAATACTCTATAAATATATTAAAGAACTGTAATGTCAGAACCTATCAGGGAAAAAAAGAAAATTATTGCTAAAAGACTTTTAACTGCAAAGAACAGACTGAAAAGATTAATTACTATGATGTGGCAATGTCCTGGTCATAGTTACAGATGCAGTATAATTCACCTCCATGGAAAATCTAGCTCATTCTCTTTGGCATAGTGGGTACATAAAAGATACAACCATGCAATGTAGTTTTAGTGGAAGTCAGTGAGTTTAGAAACAAATTTCTTGATTACCACTACATAAATACCTCTCAAGTTCACAATTTCAAAATAAACTGCTTTAAAGCTCTGTAAAGATGATGACTGCCTATGAGGTCCTGTATAGATATCATATACAGTGGCCCTACATATATTATCATAACAGTAATTCAGCAAGAGCTGCACAATTTAAACAGACTTTATAGGTTTATGCAGCTTTTGTTTAATAAGCCCTTGAGGACTTAGGGAGAGTTATCTGAATTCTAGAGCAAGGAAAATGTAAATTCAGTTTCTTAAGTCTTTGGGTCTTCAATTAAAACAAGAGAATAAGTCTCTGATTTACATTAAATTCCTGATTTGCTCAATTGGAGTATTTCACCCTACTGTTTCTTTGCCTTTTGATCTTACCCCTACTAGAAAGCATTCCCAAATGTGGTCTGATTCCAGGGCAACTGATAACTTACTTTTTGTGAAGGAATTCTCCAGCTGCTACTGCCACGGGCCGGTGTGCTGAATATACCAAGTGATAAACATTCTCACAGTCTTCATTTGACAGAGCTTCTTCACTTCCACTGAAAGAATCAGAAAGTAACTTGAACTAAAACAAACATTTAATTTCAATCCCCTCACCTCCCATAACTTAATTAAGACAGCTACAAGATTCATTTCTTTCATACAAAATCCAGCTACAAGATTAATTTCCTTCATACAAAATCCTACATGGTTGAACACTGAATTGAAGGATCTTTGGTTCAACTCCCAAATACAGAGACATTTAAAGGGTTTGTAACACTAAAAGTTTGTCTAATTTCCTTCCTCCATTTGTGCATATATATTAAAATAACACAGGAAATAATATGATGAAAAAAGTGTCATCACTGCTTACAAATCTTGCCCTGCTTAATTGGTGAGATCATCATGCTGACTTACAATGCATGTACTGTAAGATGCACAATACTCATTAGCAAACATTATTGAACTAAAACCCTAGCATGTTACTTGAGGAAAATGTAGCTGATTGCTTAAACTTAGTCACCTCTATAGCAAGCTCTGTTTGCTTTCAAAGCTTTTAATTTTTAATGTATTCTAGTCTGGGACTGGGAAATCCTGCTTCAGCCTCCTGGCCTGCTCCATTCTTAGGAGTTATGTCTTTTCACCCAACAGTCCACATGTTCTTGTGTGCTGTGGGGCAGGAGGTGCCTGGTACATAGGAAGGAATACTCCCAACTCCAGCTGCTGAAAGCAGCAGGCCAGGTGGATGAAACTGCCTTAGCAATGGGAGAGGGCACAGACATGCTCTGGGTAGGGGCAGTAGAAAACTAAACCAGATTACAGCACAAACTGGGGGCACAGTACTAG
The DNA here is from genome assembly GCA_013399015.1 of Galbula dea. NCBI lineage: Eukaryota > Metazoa > Chordata > Aves > Piciformes > Galbulidae > Galbula > Galbula dea. Next base: position 111,457 of record VWZX01008148.1, read on the forward strand.
CACTGTGCATCCACCAATCAAATCAACACATAATCACTCTAGGATTGAGTCAGGGTGTGCCTTTAGAATTGCAATAATGCTGATGCACTACATGTTCATCTTGTTTACAGTAGTTATTGTGCTGCACATACAGACTTCATTTTCAGCATCATGGAACTGAATCTGATCATACTCTGCTGTGCTGGACGAAAGATAATGAACAGTTTATTTTCTATAGTTATTTATTGACAAGAACAAGCCATCTTTTACCCTTGTCTTGGGTAAATGACACAGCTGGGGCTTCTGTAGTTTCTGAGTGCAAGGTTTACTTTGCATGTGAGTTTTCTGAAACTCAGAAAAACTTCTGTACTTCAGTATTATTCTTGAAAAATGCTATGAGCTGTGGAACAATTATATTCCATCAATGATACTAAAATATCACCACTGTCACATACAGGAATATTACTTCCCTCCTTGTTTAGTCAGCATTCACCAGAAATATGAATGTATTAGGACTCTATACATTATTTGGCTTCATACTACAAATAATTTTGAATTGGTCATTCACCACCATGACTGTCTGTGACATTTTTTTTGACTTCCTACCTGCCAGAGTATTGCCCCGTGCTGTTCAACATGACTCACATTCTTCTGCTGCTAAATGCATTTAGTTATGTTTTCATCATGCAAACCAAAAGAAAGCAGAATGGGGGGAAAAATGTTGCACTAGATAATTTTTTTGCCTAAAACCTTACTGTGTCCCCAAACACTGCTAATAACATGGGGAACAGATGTGTTCTACATCTGATTTGTGATTGCATTTGTTATGTTTGGTTTAATAATGTAACAGTATGAGAATTCCTTTCCTCCTAATATTACATATCTAACATCTATTAAGCATAGCAATTCATAAATAAAGAATAATAAGAAATTGAAGCCCAGACTTCTCTACTAAGAGGAAAAGCTCATCTAATCTTTCACCCAAATTCTGCATGTTCAACAATGTTCTTCAAACTGGAGCCACTGGGTGTAAAGTATGATGCAGAAATTCTGTGCATCTGCTTGTAAAAGAGATCTTCTTTAATGTAGGTTTTAATGAATATATAGCTGTGCTCCTCCAGCAGCACATTCATGAGGTTGCTGTGGACAGGCTGGTTCAAACAGCGTGTGAGATGATCTCTGGACTGTATCTTTGCCTCAGGGAAGCCACTGCATCTCTGTTAGAAAAAGCTGGGGGCTTGCAAGTGTGTCTCCTTCTGCATGGCTGAGTGTTTAGAACTGCAAGCTACCACTGCCATTTTCACATAACCCAGACAAGGGAGTGGAAGCTAGCATCTTTTCTCTGTTAGCTTATTTACCAGGTGACTCTCTTTTCAGCTGCACCAGTTAATCAAATCTCCTAACACTGGATCTTTGCTTAGTTACTGCTACAGTTGTGTAAGCAAATGTAACCTTCAGATACTTATTTTGGGAAGGACAATCATTTTGCCCTTGGAAAAATACATAAATATGCCCTTTGGCATTCTTCCACAACAAAAGATGAACTAATGGTCTCACCACATCAATACATTTGTATATGTTGCCTACTGTATTTCCACGAGATGGAGTACCTCATTTAACTTCGTCACCATATTATTACAACATATCCAGTTCAACTCCTTCTTAAGTGCAAAGTAACGAGATTCACTTCATTACACAAGCAAAGAAATCAAGGCAATTACATTTACTGGCTAATGTAACTTTCAAAGGGAATAGAGTGGTTTAGAGAAATACTCACTGAAGTATTAGAGTGACTAATCGAATGGCTTCCACAGCGACATCGTACTCCTTATCGAGTGTCATTGATACAATGCGATCCTGAAAAGGAAGTGATCACAGCAACAAAACAGAAACACACAAACAGCTATCAGATGAATTCTATAGATTAAAAAAGAAATACTCTTGGGAAGAAGGACCTTCCAACTACACACATGAAAGCCCTTTAGTATTATAAAGTCTTATTATATCATAATATTTTATTTCGTATGATTATATAATGTACGTCTCAAGAAGCTGTGTGCTACGTGCACAATGGAACAACAGGCAAGTACACAGGAATGAGCACAAGTGCTGAACAAACAGTCCTTATTCTTGTGTGTTTTCCAGGAAACAAGCAAACAGACTTTGGAGTTGAAGCACTGCTCTGCACTGCTCTTATTTAACAGTTCTTGTTATCTCAAGAATATACTTGGATTTGACGACAGCAGAAAAAACTGCCCTGCTTCATCCCTCTGGAAACAATTCCAGAGCAATGAATGCTGCATATATGTATATTTGGAAATAATGTGAAGAAAATCACACCTGAATATATGCATCTGCATATTGCCTATAAAGTTGTGGGGTTTATACCTGGCCACATCTTAAGGTCTGAAGATGATCTCAAGATTTACACTACAGAACTTCCACAGGAAAGTGTGAAATCCCATAGTTTGTCTTTGCATTTTCTTTCCAGTGGAGACAAGCATGCCACTTTCCAAACTAACAACATGATTTAATAACTTCTAAGGACTCTACAGTTATGAGAAGACTCCTAAGGGTTTCTTTCTCCTTAGTTTCAGTTTGCTTAGTGGCAATCCCAAATAGATGTGATTAGTTAACGTTGTCCTCCCTATCTGGGGAGAATTTCTATCCATCCATAAAAACGCAGTAAGTCTTGATGTTCCTTACTTGACTGATCAAGTTAATGAGAAGAAATTGGACCATCTGAAAATAAAACTTGATTTCTCTGGCTTGGTCTGCTTCAGGAAGGCATTTTGGGATGTGAAAAAATGGAAGTCAGGGACCGGAAATGAAGCAAGGGTAGTGTTAGGAAACAACAGTGAAAGTCACCTAGAATGAATCGGGACAAAATAAAGGTGTTGACTTCTTTTCTGTACTATTCCAGACATCAAAGGCTGGTGGTGAACATCAAGCAACTGATGCTTATATCAATATTGAAATTTAGGAACAGTATGTAAAGAGTGCAGTGTGGCTGTCTCAAACCTCTCAACAAAACCAGGTCTGTAGAGTTATACTGTATCGCTATGACTGAATGCACCTCTATCAATCACCAGTAAGCTCCTGGGAAATTTGATGCATTTCACTGTTCTATCTAGACAGTTTTAGAGACTGAGAAGTCCATGAAGAGACTCAAACAGTGAAATAACTTTCCAAACAGGAAATTCTGTACATGGAAACAAAAAAATGCTGTCAATCTTTCCTGGCTAAGGAACAACCAGTAACAACAACATCAAAAGAAAGAACAGCAAATATATTGATCTTAAAAGTTTCAGTTGAATTTCATCTACTCCCTCGATGTGTCTCTCAAACTTCAGGATACTATAGGAAGGGAGCTAACTGCACATGAAGGAGTAAGCATGCAATTATAAAGCTCCTTCTACATCTCTTTTAAAAGCCTAAAAGGGAAGGGGTCTTCTCTCCTGTCTACAGAGCCAGAGGTACTCTCTGAATTTGGAGTCCTTATGCACTTAGAAACCGACTAATGTGACAATGTTTTCTTATGCAAAAAGGCTGTTCCCTCCTTTCAATTTTTCCCAGAAAAAGTCAGGCTTAAAATAAACAGTGTGGAGGCATCATTTCTTATTTTCTGCTTTGGTGTCAGCACCTCTGTGCTCTCTACCAGCCAGGTGCTAAGAACCTTGAAAACGAGACCTGAACACCTAATGCCTCTGGAAGGTGTAAATTCTGTGGCTTAGTAAATTACAAACCCCAGCAGCTCAATCTGCTTTGACTGAATTTTCCTGTTCCACTGTACAGCAGCAGAATAGCACACAGGCCTGTATTTATAACTTGAAATATTAATTTTCATTGTCTATGAAGATCAGTTTGCAATTATGCATTAGGCTGTGTACAAGGCTGGCTGAAGTGTAAATCTGTCTAATTTGCCTCTCAGACCGTGGAGACAGCACTCTTCTGCTAAGGGTCATGAATGAGGGGCAGGAAATAAACAGCTGCAACTAAACTGCTGGTGTCTTGACTTTAGCACTGACTGCTAAACAGTTAATTCATGCCTTTCCCATATAGTTTCACTTAACGTTTGTGTCAGGCAAAACTTCTTGATGGAAAATTAAAGTCTCCTCTTTGTCCCCTTTACAGTTTTGGGTTTTTCTGATGGACAAAGCTTATTTTCAAAGCATGACACCTACTCCTAGAAACACAAACAAATGCTGGAAAGAACACTAGTCTTTCCTTTGGAGAGGTAACAATATCACATCCTTGTCACAGATATCTGGAAGGCAGTGAAATATTAACACTCCCATACATTCTGGATCAAATTTAATTTATACTTTAAACAGCTAGAAGATCTCTAGAGAGATTTCTCTTGAGAGTTAGAATAGATTGAGCTGAGTATCAGCTGAATGGTGCAGGCTGATTGAACCCTGATGAAGAAATATAAAAAACATTTAAGTAATGCATGACAGATTCAAATAGCCTTAGTTTGAAACTCTGCTCCATCCTGGTGCCAAAGGTCATATCCCTGTCAGCACAGCTGTAAATCCAAGTGCATGCATTTGAGCAATGCCAACTTTTTGCTCTTTTGATGTGGCTAGAAACTGATACTGATAAATTGTCATCTTAAACATATCTGTTCCTGACTTACAGACACTTTGAACTCCCCTTTTCTCTAATTTCCTTCATAAGGATACAGATTTCTGTAGTAAAAACAGCTTTAATGGGACAGAAGAAAAACAAGGATTCCTAGTAGGGTTCCCTTTTGTCTGAATCTTTTTGACAGAAATTAAAATTCCTTGTGCCATTCTAAACCAAGAAGCAATGCACAGACTAACCTAACTTCTTCTATCAAAGAAAATGGTCTATACTGTGTGTAAGCTGGGAGGAAGTATTTAGAAGTTTCATGTTCCTGTAGTTTTTTCCAAGTATATCACTGAATAACTATTTTTCAAAGAGCCTCCAAGTGTCTTGAAAAGTTTTGCTGGTGGGTGGAACAGTTTCAGACTCAAAAGCAGCATTTTCTCTTACAAATTACTGGAGGGCAAGAGTGAAGCATCCACCACATCTTCTAGTCAAGAGAAGCAGATATAGAGACCATGAGAATTTTAGTGGCCTATTTTGAAATAAATTGAATCATAGAAGGAACAAATATAAACAAACCTGTGAGGCTGCACAAATGGAACAACAAAAGCATCAGAGTTGGAGAGATCTTATAGTTAACTGGCATTCTGAGATACTAAGGAAATCAGATTTATGGAGGCATTATAGAAGCAGTCTGAGGTCTGAACTGGTTTGCTAGGTACTCTTCTATGAAAGAAACCTTTGTCTTGACTGCAATAGTCCCAGAAATGGACTTTATAAAATTAGAAGAGTTCAGACCCTCAAGTGATCTCACAAAATGATTCAGGTTCATCTCCTACTTTAACATCAACTATACCTAGCTCACTCCTGAGAGATATTTGTTTAATATGCCCTTAAAAATCTCAAACAAAGATTATTAGTAAAGAGTCTTTTCTATTAATCATTTTGGACATATGTAGCCTGCTAAGCTGCTATTTAAGCATCTTTTTTCTCCATCTCAAGTGAATGTGGTAAAAGGCCACTATGTTTTTAGCAACTATTTACCTACAAGGAAGATATGACAAGTTTTCTGTATTTTGTGCTTCCCTAGTTCAAATTGGAGGAGTAAATAGCAACTGCAATAACACACAAAACCAGTGAAGCAGTATAAAATCTACAGTGAGATGTTTTTAAGTCTCATGCAAAGTAGTTATTTATGAGTACTTAAATCCCCACATCTTTTCTAAACTTTTCTTCAGCATTATAATCATGATTTAGACAAAAAAAAATGTTATCTCCACTTCTTTTCTAAACAAATTTTTTCACCAGCATGATAATAATGATTTAAATGGAAATAAGTTAAAATAGTCTTTCCTTGGAGTTAGCCTTTATCACAGTTCTCTGTTCTCCAAAACACACAAGTGATGGTGAAAGGTGCCAGCTGATGCTGTGACAGTGTCCAAAAGCTTTCTTAGCAGAGCATCCAAACAGAAGGAATGACAGTATTTCTACACTCATCTCTCCAGATACTTAACTTGTGAAATAAAGCAGTCATGCCACAAAGTGAATTAATAGCCATGTTCTCATCAAGAGATTAAGCATAAAGTCAGTGTCTTTGTGCTAGTAAAAAACCCCAATGAAATATTCCTCCAGTCATATCTCCTAAACAGGACAATCATGCTCAGCTCAGGGGTTTGTCTAAAAGCACACTGTAAACTCCTGTTCTGCAGCAAGGTATTTCACTGTGTAGAATATTGTGATGCAGAGTAAAGTATCTATTCCTCCAAATACAAGCATATGTTCAGCTAAAAAGCTGCCTTATGACCCATCTTCTGTTAACAGACTCTTACGTTCAGATGTATTTTAGATTGTGTGAGACACCAAGAACATCTCCTTAAAATTCAATAAAACTAAAATTGAATAAGTACAATCAGACTGAATAATGACAATATATAAATTACCAATAGTTCAAACAGATAAAGAATCACCCTGGTCAAGCCTGACAGATCTTACAAGATATAAACACTGTAAAATGAACTTGGCTTAATCTCAGCATTCAGTAATACAGGTTTACTACTGCAGTTACAAGCCTTGTCACAAACAAACGAGTTTATTTTTCATTTAATATACATGACTCAAAGACCACAACAAGATGAGACAGATGATACTTTTATTTTCTGTACTCCTTCTAAAAATTGTATTTCCTCTTACCTTGAATCTATTAGTGAACAGCTCCAGTTTTGGAAATAACTCTCTGTTGGTATATAGACTCTGAAGAGCTTTCAAACACTTCAACCTCACTTCACCTTGCTAAATAAAACACACTAAGATTAGCTGATAGAATACCCTAATCAAAAGGCACATGAATATTAAATAATATCACATTGTAATTTGTTTAATGTACATTCAAAATTTTATGCAAATGAGGTACCAAAGCCAATTTGCAATTCAGCTAAAAACCAAAACCCACATGCAGCTGCCTACAAACAATGTTAAATTTTCTCCCGATTTGCATATATAAAGAATTGAATGTGTCATCCCTTAGATGTCTGCTACTGTTTCTCTTCCAAGTAACTCCAAAAGAAGAGAAAGAAGGAAGCAAGTAAATACAAAAGCTGTATGATCTCCAGGTGGCTGGTGAAGGCATTGTGGCTATTTACTTTCAGGGAAGAGACTGTAGGTAGCTTCTGACCGATACCTGGTGTTCACAATCAATGCGTAAGTGTTCGAAATGACTGAGCACGGGCTGTATGTGGCCCACTCGAGCAACTCAGGCATCTCTGAGCATTGGCTTTCCCAGGAATACACATTGAACTCATTATTCTGGTATTTTCTACATCCCATCTCTCATGAAGGGATGGGTACAGTTTATAAAAAGAGCCTGAGAGACCTTCCAGTGGGGAGCAAGCTGTTACCACAAGAACAACGCATCTAAGCCAGAGCCTGAAGAGCCCTCAGGAAGAAGAGCAGCTTGTGTCTCTCTGAGTTTTTCTGGTGGCAGCAGCTCATTCCAGCTGCTTTTTAGATGGGGACTGCTTCAGCTGGTGGGCTGTAGGCAGGAAACATGGGCGTCACCAGACAGTGCCTATACGGATCAAGGTTTGTTGCCCACAGGAACATCAATGACAAAGAGCAGGGCTGGATCTGCTGTGCACCTGCACATTATCTGGCTGGCTGCAGATTTACAACTCAGTGCAACTGTTAAGTCTTGGTAAACCATGGATTCTTGTTGAAAAATATCTGTAGACTGCAAAAAGCTCATAAACACAAATCTGCTCCCATATAACCTGTAGAGTTCACTGCAGTGTGAACTTATTTTTATGAAAGTGAGTACACTATGAAGTCTAAGACCTTCAGCTGTTCAAAAACTAGTACAAATTATTTAACTTGATAAGTAGAACTCCATACCCAGAGGTGCTACATGCTGTAGGTAAACCTGTTCTGACAGGGGGGTTGGACTAGATGATCTCCAGACATCCCTTCCAACCCCCAATATTCTGTGATGCTCAGCCTGTCTATTCTATAATCAAGTATGTATTTATGAAACTGCTCAAGCTATAAACTGAAAGAATATTCAGACTGACATAAAAATAGAAGCTAAAAATCCTTATTTTTCAGTTTCTTTCCTCCATTTCACCTATTACAAAAATTAAAATACAAGAAAAAAGGACAGAAGTTGAAAGGAAGATTTTCAGAAGAACTTTTCTTTGAAGAACTATTCTTCCTGAGAAATAATTTCTTTATATCTGTTAGTCTCTGAACACTCATGCTCTCTTCTAGGGATCTTTCTGACTATCACTTTATAGAAAGTCAATGAGATTAAAATTATGTTTAAAGGATCTATTGTGAGATCTTTTAAGGCAGGGAAAACAAATTTATTGAAGAAAAATTTTATATGGATGTGATCAACTGCTAAAAAAGCACAGAGAAATGCTGCTTGTCATTCTGCTTTTAATGCCACCTGTTTTGCAGCCCCAGAAATGGTGCTTCCTCTGCTATGTGGCATTCAGAAAGGCCATGATCTCTGCAGTCATCACTAATCTTCAGCAGAGGATATAAGCCTCTTATGGCCTTACCTTATTTAGCCACAGAGGATCAGTACCAGTTTGGGCATGCGATAAACACTACGGAGCAACAGTGAGGTAGCAGGTTTAGTTCAACTCATAGAATGGCTGAGGTTGGAAGGGACCTTAAAGATCACCTAGTTCCAAACCCCCTGCCATGGGCAGGGAGGCCACATGCACTAGACCAGGTCATCCAGGGCCACATCCAGCCTGGCCTTAAACACTGCCAGGGATGGGGCCTCCACAACCTCTCTGGGCAACCTGTTCCAGTGCCTCACCACCCTTTGGGTAAAGAACCCCCTTCTAACCTCCAGCCTAAATTTCTCCTCCTTCAGTTTGTAGCCATTCCCTTGTGTCCTGTTGCAATCAGAAACTCCACTGAAGACTGCTCTGCTAGCGAGCAGATGGCTTGCTATCCTGCCAGTGCTGTAGTCCCCAAATGCACAGCTCTAAATTGGTTAGGTACAGAAATAAAAACAAACAAAAAACCAAATCAGTGCCAACAGCAATGAGACTTGAGATGTGTTCAGAGAAGGTCTGGACCCCCCTGGAGTCCAAAGCCCTTGTGGATTTCAGCACAGACTATGGCTCAACTGTCACAGAGTTTAGTTCAGGTGTGACACTGAGGGTTTCTATAAATCTTATGTGAGCAAATCAAGCAAGGTAGATAGGGAGCACACCTGTGAACATTTGGTACCTGCATGGCCTGTCAGGAGACTGAAGCTAAATGCAAACAAAAGTGCCTGAACCAGGCTACTATCCTACTGCCACTCACTAGATCTGAGGTAGAAGACAAGTGACTGCAAGAGCAGGTGAGGAAGAGAAAAAATTTGTTACACTTGGTCCCTCTAGCTGAGGGCAAAGGGCCAGCAGCCAGAGGCAATGCCTGGAAATGACTGCCTTTCATGGCAGACAAAGGATAGGAGGACAACTTCCACTGACAGCAAAAAGCTTTGGCTTGTAAACTGGAATTAATCTCATTGGAGAGGGAAGAGCCCCTGCATGTCAGCTTGCTAATCCTCATGCTACAGATCATCAACATATCAGACACAAGATGTTTTTTCAGTAACTATGAAAATCGTCCAATTAATACAAGCTTTTAACACCTCAAAAACTTTTTTGGGAAACAAACAGCAGAAGTTTCCTATCTAGCAAGAAAGTCAGCAGATGGAAATGCTAAACTTAGGGTAATTCCTAAGAAACTCATGCCAGAGTAAAAGCTGTAAACAGTGATGCAAAGCAAGGACAGGAAGAGACTTAGTAAACTAAGAGATGAATGTATTTAACTAATGAATTAATTAAGAGGTCAAGAAAAGAAGGAATACAAAAACCAGAAGGAAGATTAAAAAAAGGGTCTGGGAACAGTATGGAGATAAATGAAGAAAACTTTCTGTAAATATCTTTGCAGCACAACAAAAAGAAAGTTAGTTTGCTTTGATACTTTGCTTTGAAGTAAGAGGAAAAAAGTAGTTGCTGTTTTTTATGTGGACAGTGGGTAGGAAAAGAAATAATAAATGAAAATTACAACACAGACTCTTTAGCTTACAGGAAAGAACTTTTAGTGGCAAACATATTTAAGCACTCCAACTGCTACAGAAAGCTGTGGAATAACCAACAGTAGAGGTTTTTTCAGAAAATATCACTGTCTGTAAGAACCACTGCAGATATACAATGAACCCTGTAAAGAGTTCATTCTGTAAGCAGGAAAGGAATAGGCACAAATATTTCCCAGATTAGATTTTAGCCATATTGTCTGCAGTTCTGAGCTCAAGTTCACAGTGAGTATGAGCCAACCTAAGGCATCAAATATTTAAAACCAAGGAATACCTTTAATTCTGCTAAAGTAAATGAGTGTCACTTTCCTGCTGTTTTTGTGTAGCCACATCTATGCTTTACAGACAAAAGAACACACCTGAAAGGAAAGCCTTGTCATTTTTAAATAATGTGTACAATATTTGCATTACTAGCATGCCCAGTGACAAGACAAGGGGCAATGGTTGTGAGCTGAAGCATAGGAGGTTCTGTGTGAATACAAGAAAAAAGTTTTTCCCAGTTCAGGTGCCAGAGCACTGGCACAGACTGCCCAGAGAGGTTGTGGAGTCTCCTTCTCTGGAGATATTCAAAACCCATCTGGATGCGCTTCTGTGTGACCTGGTCTAGGGAATCCTGCTGTGGCAGGGGGGTTGGACTAGATGATCTTTTGAGGTCCCTTCCAGCTCCTAACATTCTGTGATTCTGTGATTATAAAACTATGACCTTCAATTCTCCTGAGTATCATCTTCCAGAAAAATATATACTTACTTGGGGTTTTGTCCAATTTATAACTATGATGCTTGCACAATCCTGAATTCATCTCCACTGCCACTGATTCTATGCATGTCTCTTTCCAGCCTAATTATTCCTACAATTCCCCTTCTCTCAAAGCATTTATTGAGAATTATTTATATATTTTAATTATTTTTGTAGTATAAAATTATTTTCCATAAATGAGAAATGCTTTGCACTAATACTTAACTGCAAAAGCTTGCTTTAATTTACAATTTGAAATTAGAACCTAAACCAATCCAGATGCTTCTTAGTTTAAAGCAAAAAATTGTTGCTGCTGCTAATGAAGCAAAAACCAATATATATATACCTTTCATACCAGCAGTGTGGGGTAGACTATATTTGCCTTGGAGAGACATGGTCTACTCAAAATTGCTTTTAATATGGCAGACTTGTGAAAAAGAATCCATCCCATTGGAAGCACAACATTTTCATAGTATTTACATGCTAATCACAGGACTCAAACCAACAATCTTTAGCTCTTGACTATGTGTCATGTTGATCTATAGCCTGGCCTCAAGATTCTTATGAACATTCCATACAGTTGATACTTTGGAGCATTAGTTTGCCATGTTCCAATGAGAGTTCACAGAATCACTACGGTTGGAAAGGAGCCTGAAGATCATCTAGTCCAACCGATAGCCCTACACTACTCTTACCCCTAAATCATCCCCTCAAGAAACACATCTATCCTCTTCTTAAAAACCTCCAGGGATGGGGACTCCACCACCTCCCTGGGCAGCCTATTCCAATATCTCACCACTCTTTCAGTAAAGAAATTCTTCCTAATACCTAATCTAAACCTNACAACCAAAATGCAGGACTCTACATTTAGCCTTATTAGAACTCATCCCATTGGTCTCTGCCCATCTATCCAGCCTGTCTAGGTCCCTCTGCAGAGCCTGCCTACTCTCAAGCAGATCAACACTCCCACCCAGCTTAGTGTCATCTGCAAACTTACTAAGAGTGCACTCTGTCCCCTCATCCAAGTCATCAATAAAGATGTTGAACAGGAGAGGCCCCAGCACTGACCCCTGAGGGATACCGCTCGTCACCAGCCGCCAACCGGACTTCTCTTAACGTTCAGGAGTAGCACAGCTGCAGAACTTGTAATTACAGGTGCATTGCTATTGTCAGCCCACATGCCAAGTGAAGTCTTAGATCATACAGAGGTGATGTGTCTTTCAGACCCCAAAAACATGGTTTTAAGTATTTCTGAACAGGTGAGTGGTCACGAGAGCTAGCAAAGTCATTCTTCTCTTTTCATACTCAATGTTTCTTCTTTTGGATTTTTCCAATTCTTTTTTTTTGGTGGCTAAGGGTATTTGGCTCTTTTTTAAAAAAAAATCAAGTTTTAATAATAGATAATTAATTTGCTCAGCTGTTTGTCTTACACATTTTTTGCACACTGAACTGTTTATTTTTTTTTCCTCTTGTGTAGAAAAATGACAACAATTACTGGCTATCTTCACCCACAGTTTACAGGATGACACGATAAACTGTTGCTTTTTAATGCTTGGAGGTGGTGTATTTTGAGATAATCTGCTGCTGACTGTTACACTGCCAGAGAGAAAGAGATGAAAATGTCCTGCAGCACATTAGTACCTATGGCTGGAGAATTCCTGGCAGGAGCAAGCAGCTGAGCTCTGTCTGCACATGCCCATTCAATACCCTTTATGAAAATACTGTTGATCATCTGTTGCATTTATTTTCTTTTTCTCAAGCTCTCCCAAAATCAGAGGACCCTGGGTTCATTCCTCTCACAGAAACACAGTAAGTAAAGTAGAGGCATACAAAGAAGGAAAAGGCATTTTTTCTTATGTGTTAGGAACTAGTTTAAGAGCCTATCATGGAGTAACTGCATCAGTGGACTAGGGAAGAGCTATGGATGTCATCCATCAGGTCTTGTGTAAGGCCTTTGACAAAGTTCCACACAACATCCTTCTCCAAATTGGAGAGAGATGGATTTGATGGGTGGGCTGTTCAGTGGATAATGAATTGGTTGAATTGCTGCATCCAGAGGGTAGTGGTCAATGTCTCAATGGAGACCTGTAACAAGTGATGTCCCTCAGGCATCCATACTGGGACCAGCGCGACAGAAAGTATGCTCAGCAAGTTTGCAGATGACACCAAGCTGAATGGTGCAGTTGACACACCTGAGGGACAGGATGCCATCCAGAGGGATCCAGACAAGCTTGAGAAGTGGGCCTGTGTGAACCTCATGAGGTTCAACAAGGATAAATTCAACATCCTGCACCTGGGGTTGGAGCAATCTTTGATATCAATGCAGATTGGGACATAATGTGGTTGAGAGTAGCCGTACAGAGGGGGACCTGTGGGTACTGGTGGATGAAAACCTTGACATGAGCTGACAATGTGCACTTGGAGCCTGGAAAGCAAACCAAATCCTGGGCTACCTCGAAAGAAGGGTGGTCAGTAGATTAAGGGAGGTGATTCTGCCTCTCTACTCTGCTTTGGTGAAACACCACCTGGAGTACTGTGTCCAGCTCTGGAGTCCTCAGCATAAGAAGGACATGAACCTGCTGGAGCCAGTCCAGAGAAGGGCCACAAAAATGATCAGAGGGTTGGAGCACATCTCCTATGAGGAAAGGATGAGAAAGTTGGGGTTGTTCAGCCTGGAGAAGACAAGGCTCTGGGGAGATCTTATTGAGGCCTATCAGTACTTAAAGGGAGCCTGTAAGAAAGACAGAGACAGTCCTTTTAGCAAGGCCTGTTGTGATAGGACAAGGTAATGGCTTTAAACTAAAGGAGGGGAGATTAAGACTGGATATAAGGAGGAAATTTTTCACAATGAGGCTGGTGACACACTGCAACAGGTTGTCCAGAGAGTTGGTGGATGCCCACCATTTGGGCATTGATTCCTGGAAACATTCAAGGTCAGGTTGGACAAAGGCTCTGAACAACCTGGTCTAGTTAGAGGTGTTCCTGCTTACAGCAGGTGGATTTGACTAGATGACCTCTAAGGGTCCCTTCCAACTCTAACCTTCCTATGATTCTACAATTCTTTGATTGTCTGGATATCTAGAGACACAATTAGAGTTTCAGTTCCATGCATCGATGGGGCAGGTGAAAATTAGGAAAGGACAGTCTGATCCAACTTCTTTTTTTAAAGAGGTTTTTTTAATGTAATATATTTTTAACTTATGCTCCTTGATCCACAGAAATGAAAAAGAAGCTTAAAATGAAAGACAGAACTAGAAACCCATATTCAAAGGCAAAAGTAATCTAAACAAAAACTCCTGTTGACATTAACCTGAAATGGATCCTGATGACAGGGTTAGCACACAAATTACACACATCTCCCAAATTAGACAACTAAACTTCTGTACCTTACCTCTGAGCTACTACAAAGAAGTCTAAGAACTGCATCTTCCTTTTGGTTTAATCTGTATGTCTTCTGAAGTAGAATATGAAACTTCTCATGAATCTCTTAATTTGTATCTCCTCTCTTTTTTGTAGTAGCAAGCTTCCAGAGAAGTTAATATTTTTGGGGTGACTTCTATTCACATGAGATGGAAATACCTTACAAGTACTGCCTCAGCCTTCATTTTTTCAATCTTATTTCAATGTAAGTACCAATGAGAGCAAAAATTATCTCCTGATCAAAACAAAGCAGTATTAAGAAACTTGGGCATCAGCTGGCAAGTTTTTCAGGTAGTGCCAATGAAAACCACACTGTTAAGGGACACTGTACTTTTGGAAGGCTTGCATTTTTAATTGGCTCTTATTCCATCTTTGTCAATATATTCTTCCCATTGCACTTCCCTCCTCCTTTATGTGCCCCCTGAAATGTCTCCTCTCCACTCTCTCCCTTTTCATCCTTTGACATATGGCTCACCTGCCTCTGCCTCCTTCCCTATTCTACTGACAAACTGTATCACTCTACACATTAAACAAACACTACATCATTAAAACATATCACAATATTAAACACATTAGGTAGTGACCTAAAGACAAGGCACTTCTAAGGCCTGTAATCAAAAATACTTCAAAGCAAGGAGAGTAGCCTGATGGAATTCTTCTGTGTGACCTGGTCTAGGGAATCCTGCTGTGGCAGGGGGGTTGGACTAGATGATCTTTCCAGGTCCCTCCCAACTCCCAACGTTCTGTGATTCTGTGTCTGGTCCAGATGGAAAACCATTGGTTTTACCATAACACTGTCATTTCAAATTCATCTGATACTAAACAATGTATTAATTTTTAAAAAGCTGAGGTGTAAATATATGTTAACACTGCAGGCAGATGACTAGATCCTGGCCTGAGCTTAAGCTAACTGAAGAGGATATGTGAGAAACTATTGGACATGACACGAGAAATTGCTAGATGTGATAGGTAAGACTGTGAGAAGCTGACACCAGTCACAGACTGAGCTGTAAGGAATGGCTGGATTTCACAGATGGCTAAAGGGATTTATGTGAGAAACAGCTGGACTGCACAGACACTACAAGGGGACTCAGAGCTACAAAGTGCAACACTGCTAGATTCTGCTTTCCCATTGGAAGTGCCACTTTGTGGAAATGTTCTGCAAGGATTAGAACATGCTCCAAAAAACATCACTGCAATTATTCCAGGGATAATTTATTTTTTATTAGAAAGTTCTAGCAAAATTAAGGCCTCCACCACACCTAAACTCCTAATGCTCCAACCTGAGCTGACCTCCCCCCGCTTTGATAGCTTGAAGCAATGATCTCCACCTCCTGAAGCACACATACTAGTGAGGCACACCAATGTTAAAAATGATGTATACAAATGATGCCCCTCAAAGGACTGTGATGGCCATGTTTCCATACCCAAGCTTTAATGATAGGAAGTGTAGTGTCACCAAAGTAAACAGGGGTCATGGTCAACTGTAAGCAGGACCTTTGTCCTGATCAAGAAAAATAATCTATTTAAAACATCAACTGTTAACTACCAGTTATGCAAGTCATCAGAATGATTTTGCAAGCTTTTAACATATTCCAGCAGTGCTCCTAGAAAATGAGAGTCAGAATCAGGATGCTGGAATTTAATGAGCATTTCAACAGTACATGTAGATCTCATTTGTTCTCCTTGTATAATGCTAGTAAGAGCTTCAAGAAAACCAAGTGTTTCTAGTGGTTGTGGTGAGAGTGGGAGGACAGCTAGTCCCAGTTCATGCCTGGTGTACAAAAACCCCACACAGTCAGAGCTGCAAAGTTCCATCTCTTAGGAATGGGCTATTTTTGCTGCAGGAACTGAGTGGTATTTAGGCCTGCTGCCACCCAGCAGAGGCATTCTGTGGATATCATCAGTACTAAGAACTGTGTTGAGATAGAAAGGAACTCTGGATATAAACCTTTTTTCTTCCATGTAGTGTTTCAACAATTTTTTTGAAGAAAAAGCTAAAGAGAACCTTCAAGAGACTCTTCAAGGGAAAATGAATTAATGAGAACTCCATCAGTTGAGGAGTCAGTCATGTCTGTGGGGGACCCAGAGATGTCCTCTTTCCTCTAACTACTGGGCAATGTAAATGGAAAACACAACCAGAGATCTCTTTTCCACTCTGCTTCGGACACAAAGGTTATCAGGGATGATCTGAGGAGACCTCTCTTTCTCTCATAATCAGAACAAAGGCACCACAGAAACATTTCTATTAAGGTATTCTAACAGAGTTGAAAACATGAAAAGCATATGAATCAAGCATGCAGTTTGGGAGTACTGTATCCTAATTTATATGAATACTTTGAAATGAGCTGGTTGAAAATAAAATAACAGGGAAGAAAAAAGAACAACCTCTTTACAAACCAAAGATCTACAAAACATGTCTTGGGGAGTGTAACACCAGGTACCTACAGTACACTCAGCTGTGTACAGCAACACACAACACTTACCCTGTCATGTAGTGTCCAACCAACATATTTTAAATAACTATCATTCAGGAAGGCATCACTGTACATTTTCATCCAGACACCGATCTCTTCAATACAGACAGCTCTAATCTCTGCAATAGCATCACTGATAAGGAAAAAAGAAAAGAAAAAGCATGAACAAGATCACTGACACATACCAGTTACCTCTCATTCCCATGGCCCTAGCTATAATTTGGTTTTCATTTGGTTTTGAGGAACTTCACTATGTAGGGCCTGTCACTGTTCTTCCTGCTGTCTCACTGACTTTCTGTTCCTTTACGTCCTAGAACTCGCTGATCTCATGATTTCAGTATTTCTCCATTTAGATATGTTATTTCCATGATCTCAAAAAATTCTCATCTTAGTTTGCTTCTTAAGTCTGTTACTCCATCTTTTACCTCCCTCTTTTAAAACAGAACCACGAACCCAAGCTACAAATCTCCTCTAGACAATCATTACTGAAACACTGTCACTGAGGTTTGCTTAGCAGACGTGACTCACTTCAGCTACAGGTGTAGAACAAATGCAAGGTGGAAAATGTTATTTGGTTTAACCAAAGAAGCCTGGCTGCAGGGCAGAATGGAATCTAGTACACAAACAGGTTTTATTTCTTGCACTGCATGAATGCCTCTATAACAAACCCCAGGAGGATGTTTACATTTCAATACTGGTTTTTTTCCCAGTTTTCTTGCTTTTTTTCCTACATTCTGACTCTGGCAAGTGATGGAAGAGGCAAAGATTATCTCAGGCAAACTTATCAGCTGCTTACTGAGGAGGGGCAGCAGGAAACTGTCTGGAGAGATCACCTAAAGAGATCAGGGATGGAAATTATTTCAATCTGATTGGCACTTTCCTGCCTGCCTGACAAAAAGCATGGCATATTTACTAATAATGAACGATGGCTAAACAACAGGAAAAGATTGGGGCCATCTGGCCACTTAGTAATTTCATCTCTGAGACATCTGTTACTGTGAGAAATCACTTGTGCCACTCCAGCTGGCACTGCTTCACAGTTCAAAATTTCAGCTGTAATAAAAAGAGGAACATAAAGAGCCACTGTACAGAAGGGAATGTCTGGTGCTTTGCAAACAGTGGCCTTGCTTATAATTGAGACTCTTCTTCTGTAATTTTATAAAGAAAATCTTTTTGGAAAAGTAATAAACATCAATTTAATTCTAAACCAGCATCAACAAAGCCCAAAAATGAAATCTAATTTATGGGGGGAAAAAAAATCATCAAAATGCCAAGCTTCAAGCAAGGCAGCAATTGCAAAATAAGAGAAATTGTTATTTTTCCTAAAGTTTTCAATCTTACAAATGATAAATAAAATGCACTCAATTTTATGTTCAAGATACTTACATATGCATAAGTTCATACCTACAAAATAGCATAACAAAAGGATACTTTAAATGCCTATGTACTTCCAACCTTCACACTGGTCCACCTCAATAGGTGCCATTGTACTGTATATGATCTCCCAGATACCAAGGTGAAAGCCACAGCTCCTATGTGAGCACAGCAATCAATCACTCTTAACACATCACTAGATACAAAACTTCTACAGTCAAGTCTCTTTTTCATTCAGTTTCAAATGACAGGGAGGAAATTGTACTGATATAACAACACAAAGCATGCATTCAAAGCTGATGTATGAATGTGAGGGGAAAATTTGTAGGAATGCCATCAAACCACTATCATTGTCTCTCTTTGCCTACATGAAACACACTGATTCTATCAATTTCCAAACAGACTCATTAAAACTGGTCTGTCAAACCCCCTGAAGACTCTATAACCTGAAATCCAAGGTAACTGTCAATTGTCAAAATGTAGGCATGTCATGTTATAGGCAGAGTAGGGTACTGAATAAGCTGTTCCTACCAGGGATTTCCCAAATAGGTTTTAGATACCATAAGGACAAATGTGCTGACAAATTAAATTCAAGGGTTTGCACTATAAAGACTGCATTCATTGTGGGGAATGCAGCCACAATGAAGACAATTTTTAATTAAAACTATGAATATATTCTTATATAATTGTAAGTTACTTCATACTCAACTAGATGAGCAATTCTCTTATATGGATCAGAATGCATGACTTAAGGATAAAAAAGACAAGTAAGAATCAAGAAAAAAACAGGGGAGACACATGCAGCAACACAAAGCAGTCATGAAGACATTTCCACTAGGGGATGGCAGCCTGAGTCCTCACATCCAAGTAGGTTATTTCACCATCTTACAAATTTACTAACTGTGAAGCTTTAGCAATCCCATGATGCAGCTTCATAAAGGGATTTGACAAAAGGGGATCAGGTCAGAAACTCACTGGTTTCTTTTTAAATTTTGGGTAGACAGGCAGACTCATAAAACGTAGGACAAACCACAGGAAACAGTGTCAGGAAATAGATTTTCTAGTTGATTGTTTCAGAGAAGCAATCCCCAAAAGTGCCACTTTAGCATGTACTTCATGCAAAATTGCACTGAAGTATTCTTATTAAGGCCAAAAGTGTTTAGGACTCTGAGAGTCTACAATGGATAATTGGGAGATGTCAGGTGGAGACTGGGATGCTCCTCAAGAGTCTTGCTGGAGTGGTTGCCAGTTGCAGCTCCTGGGTTCTCTCAGTCTGTTTGATTACATACTCATTTAGGTTAATCAAGACCAAAACTGAAAGCAGTTTAAACCAATCTGGTGAATCTGCACTGAAATGGATGCTTAAACCCTTAAAGCACTACCAGTGTTAAGGGAAAACACCCAAGGCAACAGATGAAGATGACTAGTGGAGCAGTAACTGCTTCAAGACTTCTTGGAAGCTCCTAAAAGATGCCTGTCTAATATAAGCCCTGGAGCTGCTGCTTCTCACACCTTGCTCTTAAGAGAGAACAATACAGGTAACCTTCAGCAGAACCTGGTATTACTCAACATGCAAATCAGATATCAGCATGAAAAAGAAAGATAAATGTTTCAGTCAATGGGTTGGGATAAGAGTCCACAAGAAGACAAAAACAAGGGACACTCATCTGCCTTTGGTGTTCCTTCAGATGGAATTTCAAATTCCCAGTCTAAGTACATGAAATGGTGCAGATCTACAATAATATAGCATTGCCAGTTGGACCAAACTATGCCTGTCTCTTAGGCTGCTTGACAGTATCTAAATATTTTGAAGATGTAGTTATAAGGAGGACTGGATAAAATGTCTTTTCTCCTTTTCTTCTATGACTCATGTCTGGAGCTGAATTAGGACCACATAAGGGAAGAAAAATAAGTGTGCAGAGCCATGTCCAAAAATTCTGGTGAATGCTCATTGCATATCCCACTCCTGGAATGCCTTAGTAAGCAGCTCTCCCATTTCTATGTAACTCTAAACAGAATGCTACTTCCATAGCTGTTTCAATATTGTGTTACTAAGCTGATTATCCAACGTTCTTGACGGACTAAGGACTTGTATGTTTGAAAGCGCAACCGTTGTGGCATGCTGTTGTGGGCTGTAGGGTCTAGGGTCTAGCAGTGGGGAGGCTGGACAAGGCCCAGGTCAGTTTCTCACAAGGAAGCAGTTAGCCTGGGAGAGAAAGTGGGAGTCAGCTAGCAGGAGCAGCTTCAGCCTTGTCCAGCCTCCCCTCTGCCAGGCCCTAGGCCCTACAGCCCACAATAGCATGCCACAACACACAACTTGAATTTCATGATGTATCTCTAAAACCAGTCTTTCTCAAAGACTTACCACAATAACACCTTCACTTATACAAAGTATGATACATGGCTTTTTAGGAAGAGTGTGTGTTCTGAAACTTTAATATGAAGGTAAAATTCATTGGAGTACACAGATGTAAATTCTTGCATTTCTCTTTTTTTAATGCCTATAAGTGACAAAGAGGCTCAGTCATTTCTATTTGTTTTTTCACCATACATAAAAACATTTTCTTGTCACCTAAGACATCTGTTTCATCTCCTTAGGACAACACAGTTGAGAGGAAGGAAAAGAATTTTTCTATAGTTTTGTTTGGATTATCATTTCCCTGTGCTGACTGGTTTTTGCTAGTCTCAAGTCTCCTACCTGCTTCCATACCAGACTTCCATCTAATATCCCCTCTCCCATTTTTCATGCATCATTCTTTTTTCCAGAATGGAACTCAAATGTAACTTGGTACCATCATGGTATATCCTCATTAGGAAGGAGTGGAGCATCTTGCAAAGGAGACAGAAGCACCTTCTCCATAAAGATGGCATCTAGATTTGGCTAGTTTTGCCTTAATTGGCAGTACTGCCAAAATAACATCTCAGGATAGACTTACTGTATTGCTTAAATTCACAAAACCATCATGTCCATCAGTCTGAGGATGCTCATTCAGGTCTGCCTTAATTTAAAACTCTGATAGTTCTGTTTTGCTGGACATTCATATCTGGAGGAATAGCTCTTTGAACATTCAAGTCAAGAAGATATTATGAAGTAGTACTCAAATAAGAAATCTCTGAATCTTCCCCTCTGAAAGGGAAATGTGTGTGGACACATATTGTAAAGGCAAAAGTAGGGAAGTAGCAAAACCAAAATTTTGACATCTCAAGATAGTGGTAGAGTGTGATCATTGTTTGATAAATACTTGTTACATCTCAGAAACTATGTGGCAATAATCTCATGTTCAAAGTAATCTCTGATATGCAGATACAACTGAAATGAAGAAATAGGCTTCCTCTTTTATTTCTTTTCCTTTTTTTTTTTTTTAAATGTACATGTACCCTGCAAGTAATTTTCAGCTTTTTTAATCTCAGACCAAAAAATAAATGTCACTTTGAAGATCTCTGACCTACCAGTACAGAGTATCTTATTATTCATACCAAAAGTATTACTTGTACAGACACAAAACTGGTTATTTTTAGATTAGGACCTCTGAACATTACCATATCCAAACACATGCACATGCCCTATACAATCAGTTTTTGAGTATTTCCCCAGCCTGATATTCTACAACCTCTCTGGACAACCTGTTCCAGAGTCTGATTACCCTCACAGCCCTGCAGTCCTGTTTACCACAGTAACCATCTCTGCTGGCTTTCTACTCACCAATATGGGCTCAGCAACTTGTCTCTAATTGAATTTACTTTTATGTCTTCCCTTTGATGCTAAATCTCATGTTTAGAGATGATTAAAAATAAAACTCAATGGACAACCAAATACATCATATAGCATCACAAAAATAGTTGGAAGAGGTGATTCAGGAAAAAGGTGATTCAGGAAAGAGGTATGGAAGTATGGAATGAGACAGGTACATCTACTGCATGTATATTAAGAATATCTATATTTTTAACCAAGTCTGCTGTTAACACTAGATAATATTACACTTAGAAAATTTCTTAGAAGATGCAACCTCCCTGCAGCACTAGCTTAACAGTAGAATGACAGCTACATTCTGAATGAAACAGTTTTGGGGGCCTTTGTGTGCAAGCACTTGCTATTTAAGTGTAAAAGGCCATTAAGCTTAAATTGCTGTGGCAGATTCTGAATCACATTATGGAAAGGGATTTATTACCTGGGAATAATTAAAATAAAGGCTTTTGAAATCATTACAACTTGTGTGTGGTTTAAGGACTGTAAAATGGTGTCAAGATTATAAATAATTTCAACTTTCTGAGGGAATGTGCTTAAGAAACATTATGGAAGCAGATAACAGTTTGAAATCCTTTCCTTTATTCTCCTACTTGCTAGTTGGTTTTAATACAGATATTTTCTTCCCCCACATGTTCCTGCACAGCTGCCACAGCAGAGATTTGAATCTGTGTTCTCTGTTGTCTACAGATAACCCATATTTGGGTATATGTTGTAAAAGACTCTCTTAGGAGCTTCACAAGAAGTGATAGATAACTCCTCACACAGGTGGCTCCTGGGGACAGACTAGGAAGCTGTTACTTTTTCTGACCCTCTCTACACAGTGGCAGACATGGTTCCACCCATTCTGCTCAGAGCACACCACTGCTTGACCTATTTCAGCAAATTCTTCAGTGGTCAACAGTGTCAGCCTGGGCATCTTTTTTCAGGGTATGGATAAACAGAGTTTAATTATGTTGCTTCTCCTTTGTTACAGCAATATCAGCAAAAAAGGCCTTTACTAATGGCAGTAGGGGGCATGAAAAGAAATCTTGGTTACAACAGTAGGGTTTAAAAAGAAAGAAAAAGAAACAGCATGCAGACCATTTAAAATAGAGTATATTCCCAACCCCACACAAGAGCATGAGCTACTAGGAAAATGAGACTTCCAGTTTGATACAATACAATAATTTCAGAAGGGACAAAAATACAAATACTCTTTGCATTTCATTTCTTCAGTTTTATTACCTACATGCCATAAAAGCTGCTTTCATAACAAAAGTAGCAAGAGTGCTATACTGAGCTGATATCCTCATTTACCAGTTGACTCTGTACACTCATCCTTCTGTTGCTAAGTAGCTCGAGGCTTGCTGACCATAAACTTTCTTTCAAGTATCAAGCTCCAGCTCCACTGTGTTGTTCACACTCACATATTTCTTAGCAAAAGCTCCTTCCAGGCTTCCTGTATGCTCTTCTTCATATTTACAATAATCCCTCTGTCCAACTGAACTATGGGTTCCTCTTCACCTTCTAATCCTCTTCTCACACACCCTCTCTTGTTTTCTGCCATTTGTCTAAAGGATTTCATAAATGATAAAGTTTTAAACTAGAATTTGAATCCAAAATGTTAATTGCACAGGTTGTTATCTAAGTTAATTAACATTTAAAGAGTTGGCTGCACCAAGAGGCTACAGATGCTCTAAGTTACCTTGTAATGCAAAACAACCCGAAATCTAAAAGACTATTGCTCTCTGATAAACCATGCTCCAATATGGCATATGCTAGCCCAAATCTCCCAGTTTGTGCAATTCAAAAATGAACAGAAGTGCATGCATGTGCACATTCACACATGCATATGAATATATATCACCTGCTGTGGTTTTGTATTCACAAGACATAGAAAATTAACTCTTAAAAACCCCTTTGTGATGTGCTAACATCACAGTTATGCTCTTGCTATGCATGTCCAAAACACTTACACAAAAAATACACAGTAAATGGAATTCAGTCTTTTGATGTTATAATTTATGGAGGAAAAAGTCTAAAGTAACAAGTGATAGGACAAGAGGAATTAGATTCAAGTTGCACTAGGGGAGGTTCAGATTAGATATTAGGAGGAATTTCTTCACCGAGAGGGTCAACAAGCATTGGAACAGGCTGCCCAGGGAGGTGGTGGAATCACCATCCCTGGAAGTGTTAAAAGAGTGTGTAGATGTGGTGCCTGGGGACATGGTTTAGAGGTGAGCATGGTAGTGTTAGGTGGACAGTTGGACTTGATGATCTGAAAGGTCTTTTCCAACCATAATGATTTTGCGCGATTCTGTAAAGTTATAGGTGTGGCTAAAGCAGATATGGTGGAGACCTGACGTTCACCACTTACACTTAACACATACAAAAGGAAATGTAGAGTAAAGCAACCAAAACTGCCCTCTCATGATATGCAGTGATCATACAATTATTCTGAAGATATGTCATATTTGTGCTCCCACCTTGGACAACTTTTCTTTTCAAAGAACAAAAATTCAAATTCCATGTTTCCCAGAACTCTTTAAAGTCGTTTTACTGAATTAAAACAAAGTTGTTTGGATGACTCTACTGGGTAATTAAGAGGGGATACACTTAAGATTTTCTTCCATAACTTCAGTGCTTTTGATACTGATTTTGTGGCATCTAAAATATTACAGCAGAAGAAAAATCAACACAGAAACTGCTCTTGACATCATTTACAATGATACTTTGTTAGCAAAGTTTACTGTAGCATGCATTTTCTTACCGGTATCTATGAACAAATATACCCTTAAAAATAGAGTTCATCATATTTTCAATTTCATCTTGGTTTTCTTGTAGCTGCAAGAAAAAAAAAACAAAACACAAAACAAAAATTAAAAGATCACTGCTTATTATAATTTGATATTCTACAATTCCTTACTGGGAAACATTATAAGACCATGGAAAAGAATCTAATTAAAGGTATTACTAGATTCAGCATTTTCTACTATGTGCATAGACATATATGAATATAGACACTAAATATATGCAATGCCTAAATGGAAGAAAGCTAACACTCCCTACAAATTGATATAGTTTCATGTTAGTCCTCTGAAGTGTTCATGACCATTTTTTTGCTATTATAATTCAGACAAGTAGAGACTATGTGTTCAGTAATGTCAACAGTCCTGCATGCATATTTAGAACTGTGAGTGAATGACAGTTGCAGAAATGAAGCTGGTCTCAGATTAGGAATCCCCTCTGAAAAATGCAATGTCCCATTTAAAGAAGTACTTAAAGATGTTCTCAGTCATAACTGCCAGCTGCTTTAGCTTCAGCACCCATGATAACTGAGTTTCTGAAACAGGAAGCTCTCCAGAATCAGAGTGTGGATGCTTCTCATTGGAGCATACCTAACATTTAGGCCTTAAATTGAAAAAAAAAACAAACCAAACCCAAACAGAAAACAAGCCCAAATGAAGAAGGTGTACCAGTATGCTTTTAGAAATAAGAGTGCTCTTCTAAAGATCTTAGTATTTCCTGTGTAAGATGAGCACACTGTGTAAGTGCTACAGAAAGCTTACATCGTGCCAAGGAATCTGTTAATACATCCTAAAGGAGCATCTTGGAATCAATAAAAGTATTCTCATGCTGTCATTTTTTTGTACTAAATTACATAAGTATGACTTAAACACACCAGAATGTAATTTTGTTAAATAAGATGACATCAATTTCATGCAGTCAGCTTTTGGAGCAGAACTGCTACAACACTCAAAGCCATCATTCTTCCATCGAGGTATTTCTTAATGTGAAAGCAGAATACTACAGAATGGGCCAATCTAAATTATTCCACTTTTTCAGGATGAAAACCACAACAGAGCCTTGCTAGTACTGGGTGCATATATGCATAAAATCTGTATAAATATGGACATAAATATTTAACAGAGAAAACATCTTATAGCCAGAGGCAAAATTATGACCAGCTGTTTTGACTTCCTGCAGAACAAGAGCTGATAAACACTTTCACCTAGGGGTTTATATTTTTCAAGTTGTGTTTATAAACACTTCCACAGTATCTTCCAGATAAGATCTAAAGTGGCTTGCAAAACTCAGTAAATGAAGTCTCTCAGCTTCTTAAAATGTAAGGAGATGCTATCTCAGTTTTGCATACAGGGAAACTGAAGCATCGAGGGTTCTTGACTAAACTGTCAAACACTTCCCAAAGAAATTAATTTCATAGTAGAAGGGATTATGTGCAAAGGGAATAGTCAGATGCACACTAGCCCTGCATATGTCAAAGGGCTGGTACTCAAAGCAAGCATATTTAGACATGGCTTCTGGGAGAAGCCCTATTTTCAGCAGCAGCTCAACTCTAATATGTACAGACTAAATGCTTGTTCAAGAATACATAACCCAAAATGGAACATGAATTTCTAATCACTCCTCAGCTGGCTGACTTCACAGGATACAGGCAGCCAAACATCCACAGAAACACAGGGCTAGAGACAACCTAGCACAGACTGTGGAGTAAAATGAAGATGGGAACGAACCAAAAAGCCTCAGGAGGCCTTCTGAAAAACTGGGACCCTGAAAGGGAAAGTTCATGGAGAACTCTGGATATGAGTTGTTAATATAAAAACACACCACAGAAGAGAGGTAGGAGACTTTGAACTCTAAGAGCCATGAGAATGTTAAGATACTGAAGAAAAGTGCACTTTGACATGTCCTTGAATGAAAAGTTGAGCAGCACCATACAAGACAAAGTGGAAGGGATAACGTGCATGGCTCCCTCCCTCTCCTTCTACAGGGAATTTATAAACATGCTAAGTTATCAGCTATATAACCAACACAGGGATCCAGGTGCTGGTGCAGAAGGAGAAACAGAGATTCAGGAGATCCATGTGAGATGCCTTTTACTTTTGTGTGATAACATTTAAAAGATACAGCTCTCAAATGTATCTTTGTTTCAGTAATGAATTAACAAATCTTAGAAAAACAGGAATTTTCTCCAAAACATTAATTTCTTTTTACCCTTTCAATTTTTCTAGATCATGTACTTGAATTGGAGTGCTTAACTTCAGACATCTTGAGAGAGCATTTCAGGATTTGTCCCCTTACCAATGCAAAAGTGATTTAATATCTCCCCCTTAAATAAGTGAAACATTTTCTTCTTGACTCTGCAAAGCATTTTGAGAAGCTCAAAAAGACATGCATGACAAACACAAAATTTTAATTACTACTGACAGTAACTAAAACAAAACCTCCTCTGAAAATCTGATTGACAAGAATAGACCTTCATGAACTGCTCTCATATCAGGTATGCAGAAGCTGACATGAGAATGAAAGACTTCAGAGGGTGTTTTCCACCTCTTCTACTTCAGATTCATTTGCCACACTTAGCTTGTGAACTATCCCTAAATAACTTCATGAAGATGAACACAAGCCTCTGTATGTGTCTGTGAGGTTTTGTTATGATGGCACTGCATCAAAAGATAACCAAGAAAGTGTCAGCACAGAACACTACTGTAAATTCAGCATATTTAAACACAGGAAATATGCAGCAATATGTTAGGAATTCTTACATGTAGCCATTATTCCATCTAGACCTAATAAATCTTTTTTACACCAGGCCCTCTGCTGTGCTTAACACCATGTATCTAAGGACATACTTCAGCATCACCACTCCACTCTGGCTT
This sequence comes from Galbula dea, assembly GCA_013399015.1. Lineage (NCBI taxonomy): Eukaryota > Metazoa > Chordata > Aves > Piciformes > Galbulidae > Galbula > Galbula dea. The sequence continues at coordinate 139,019 of VWZX01008148.1, forward strand.
ACTCCTGTGCAATATTTTGATTACTTTTAGTGAGTAGTGATATGAGAGAGATTGAACATACATATCAAAAGTTAAGGTTTGCCAAATGCTCATTCTTCTTTCAGGATTTCACAGGCCCATGCTAGCCTGGGTATCATTGCTTCAGAGTCTCCTCAGAGCAATTATACACTGCGTCTCCAAAAGACATTGAAAAGAACTGCTAAAGGAAGGAGTATAGAGGATGCCCATAACATGCTTTGTAACTTTAATGTGTGATTTTTTAGAATGATGAAAGTCAAATAAAATTTTGTAATGGACCTTAACAGTAAAATAAAAACATGTAATTGAAATTATCCCCAGACAAAGACAATATAGTCAAGCAATTTCGAGTCAAAGTTATACCTAAAAGAATCCCAGGTGAATACAGGTTCCCTGAAATCCTCAATTTGCCACAGAGTAAAGCAGTGGTGAAGGAAATATGTTCAGAACTAATATATTAAAAATAATAAATGTAAATCTAAGTCATATATACTTCAATTTTTCAATCAATCTTATGAGTTTTAGACAGCACCTTTACAGATTATGGCTGTTAGGGTGCATAAGTATTCATTTCCTACTTCTCATAGAATCATCTGGGTTGGAAGGGACCTCAGAGGTCATCTAGTCCAACCCCCTCTATAGTGAGCAGGGACATCCCCAACTAAACCAGGCTGCTCAGAACCTTGTCTAGCCTCACCCTGAATGCCTCCAGGGACGGGGGCTCAACCACCTCCCTGAGCAACCTGTTCCAGTGTTCCACTACCCTCATGGGAAGGAACTTTCTCCTAATATCTAAACTAAATCTACTCTTCTCTAATTTAAATCCATTATCTCTTGTCCTTCCACTACAGGCCTTTGTAAACAGGCCTTCTCCAGCCTTTTTGTAAGCTCCCTTCAGGTACTGGAAGGTCATTATTAGGTCATCTTTAATATCTCCCTAGCTTCTCCCTGAGACCAGGAGCTATAGCCCCCACTCCAGTGTTTCTTGAAAGAAGCTACAAAATGAGACACTATGTAATAACTGAGACACTATGTAACAACTGCAGTGTAATGGAGAAATGGGCATTGCAGTGAGGGACTGCAAGTGATCCTCTTTTCAAGCTTTTTTTGCATAACCAAAATAGATACTACTAACAACTTGAAATTAATTTACTTCCTGCCTAGTCAAATACACAAGCCCGAGAATAGAAATTATCCCCTGCATATGTAACAGCACACAAACTCAACTGAATGTGTTAATACAGGATGGAAGGATGAGCATGAGCCAGCAGTGTGCTCTTGTGGCCAGGAGGGCCAATGGGATTCTGGGGTGGATTAGAAGGGGTGTGGTTAGTAGGTCAAGAGAGGTTCTTCTCCCCCTTTACTCTACCCTGGTGAGGCTGCATCTGGAATATTGTGGCCAGTCCTGGGCCCCTCACTTTAAGAAGGTAAGGGGGTGGAACAACTTCCTTATGAGGAAAGGCTGAGGGAGCTGGGGCTCTTTAGCTTGGAGAAGAGGAGGCTAAGGGGTGACCTCATCTCCGCTTTTGAATATGTGAAGGGTGTGTGTCAGGAGGATGGGGTCAGGCTCTTCTCAGTGAAGCCCAGTGACAGGACGAGTGGCAATGGTTGTAAGCTGAAGCATAGGAGGTTCTATGTGAATACATGAAAAAATGTTTTCCCAGTTCAGGTGCCAAAGCACTGGCACAGACTGCCCAGAGAGGCTGGGGAGTCTCCTTCTATGGAGCTATTCCAAACCCGTCTGGACGCGCTTCTGTGTGACCTGGTCTAGGGAATCCTGCTGTGGCAGGGGGGTTGGACTAGATGATCTTTCAAGGTCCCTTCCAGCTCCTAACATTCTGTGAAGAGTTAAAAAGGTAGCCCAAGTAACATGCTTGAGATCACACAAACATGACTGCAGAACTAACCTCTTGTTTCTCACTATGGTATTCCAGTGAAACCACTCTGGACTTTCTGTTGGAGGGAATGCACATGAATCAGGAAAAAAAAAAAGAACAAAAAAATATCTTTTCACTTGCCTCTTTTCTTTTCTGAAGCAGCAGCTCCAGTCTTTCATTAGCTCTTTTGCCAATCATTTTGTTTCTTTCAGCTTCGTACTGCCTCTGTGTATTATCCTGATGAATGCTCAGGTTTAAGGCAACATTCACAAGAGCAGTCATAAGCTTCATAGCTGCAAAGGCAGAAGACAGAATATGACTTTTCACCTGTAGTCAGAGTTAAAAAAACTATTGCCTCAGCAGATCCATACTCACAGAAAATAACCAACTCAAGCCTGACAAAGCCATATGGAAAGGCACTTCTCACTGAAGAAATACTGAGGTCACATGGCTGATCTAGAGATCAGAATATAGAGTATATATAGTGCACTGAACTCCAGGCAATATTCTTTGTCATCTTCTGCAGAAAATTATGCAAGTTCTGTATGTGTAAGGTCAGTGAATCTGCTGGATCAGTGCACACCATGAAGCAGTTCCTGTGGAGTTAAATACATTTCCCTACAAAGAACTGCTATCATTACAGATGCCTCCATACTGAGGGTAACTCTTAACCACTACTCAATTTACAAGGGACCACAGCACTGTTTCTCTGAAAATAAGTCTGACATTGCTCTAATGTGAAGTGCATTGTTGTATAAAAATACAATTAGCTTTATGTACCCCTTTATGTGCAATTTCACATAGGCTGGATATAACATTTTTCATGTATAATTTTCTGTCTCAATTTACTTCTACAAAAACATTAGTGTCTCTTCCATGTTCTGTGTAGTTACATGACATATTCTGAAAAAAGAGCAAAACAATGGAACTGCCACATCCTCTGTCTAAATACACAGCATTGTCTTCAAGGCAGAAAAGCAACTGAAGCTACTGCTACAATGATTCTGTCTTATGTTGCCATTGCTCAAAGCTGATAGCTACAGAAGGATCAACATAGATTTTCCGCCTGAAGTTTTTTGCTACAATGAATCATTTGTCATTCAAAGCAGCTAGCACAGAGCAAAATTGACAAGGAACTCCAAAACACTCCTTTGAGAAGAAATGAAACACTAAAAGTACATTTTCATCAACTTTATCAAGACTCAGCTCCACAGCATCGTGCTGACCTCTGCTCTACAAGATACCAACATAATTAAATATGCAAAAGTGAGCTTGAAGAAAATGTGCAGAATCAAAACAAAGCTCTCAAGTTTGTTAAAACAAACAAACAAATAAATAAATGGCATGTGTTACCACTGGAAAATGCTGGAGAACTCTGGCAGCTCCTGCTCCTAATGTAAATGCTACATATGTCTATGGAATGCAAGAAGTCAGTAGTATCTTACAAAACCAAAGCTAGCTGTGATGAAACTTGGCTTCAGCAGTCATTTATCCTTGCTTGAAACTTCTAGCTAGATAATCCATTTCAAATGATGTCAACTATTTCTTCCACATAACACAGGTCTTGTGTAACATCTCTAATGTATGGTGCTGTTTCCTGCCTTTCCAGACAAGCCTCTCATATGTTCTGGACACCTTTTCCACACCAGGATGAACAAATCAAATAAGAGACCAGAGTGCATACCTCACTACATGTCTCTCCTATGAAACAAACACCCACAATCTAAGCAAAGAGCAAATAAAAATCACCTGGACTTGAAGAAAGTGTCATCTGGAAAGGAATACAATTTCCATCTCAGTTTAAATAACAGGCATAGATTTCCAGCAGATAGTTCCCTGTAGCTCAAATAGTGTTCACTTTTGAATATCAAAATCGTAAAGACAATCTCTAAACCTGAAAAACTATGCCTGCATAATTCACATTTTTATCATCCTATCACTGAGTAATGAGAAGAATGCAAGGGGACAGACATCCCAAAGATTCCAAAGGTTTTGGAGTTTTTCAAGGGTTAGGGTTGTTGACTAATCTAGTGACAGATACCCTCTATTACCTCCTCTCCCCACCCCAAGGGAAGGGAAAAGGAATAAGAGAGAGAGAAAGAGAAATGTGGATTGGAAAAGAACACTAAAACTACTTTCATTTAAATAATAAAAATAAAATGAATTACATCTATAAAAACATACATACAAACCCAACAATGAATCAAACTTCCCTCCTGATGGCAACTACATCACTGTCACCACTGCTGCTGTGGCAGAAGTCCCAAAGTGGACTCAGCAGCAGATGGGAACCAGGCCCAGGGGCTGGATGCTGGAACTGGATTCAGGAATTCATGTATCAGGATGGAAGAAAGAACAGACAAGGTCCTCCTCGGACACCAGCCATTGAAGAAGAGAGCTTGACCCTCATGATCCCTCAACTTTATACTGAATATGATGTATATGGAATGGAATGGAATAACTAGCTGACCAGTTTAGGGTCACCTGAACTGCCTGCTCCTCCCTACAGGTGTGGCCTTCTACTCTGCACTCCCCAATGTGGGACAGAAGATTTAGCAGTCACCTTGGTCTGCATACCAATCCTTGGTGGTAAATCTAACCATTAGATCTTATGACTGCTAGAAGTGATAATTTCAGAAAGTGCATTTACTTAGAGGAGCTTTAGCTAAAAGGTAAAACCACTGAACAGGATTAGATCTGTTCTAACTCAAATCAGGACAGGTTTCCATTTTAAAATCAAACTCCACTCAAATTTGGAGCTGATTTTTCAATGTCACTGGAAATCTGCCTCTTAGATTTGTACTGAGACAAAATTTTAAGCAACTTCTGTCTGAAATTGTTGGACACTGAGTATTACATTGGGAAATCTAAACAAAATTGTAAGAGGCTGTTTGGGGAAAGACTAGATCAGTAACAAATATTGGAAGCAGAAATATTCAGACTATGACAAATATCTTCTACAAAGTCTTTAAATACTTGGCATGATCTATGAACAGTCTAGGGAGAAGAATCTTCCTACAAGATGTATTTTAGGATGTGAGATGAGCACAAAGATATCACCTGACATAACGAGCCTTAGACACCACCCAAGCTAGCTGCTCTATTTCTTTGTAATTGGAGAAAAACAGCTACTTCTAGAGAGCAATCCACATTAAGTCTGATGAAACACTCTCTGGAAAAGCCTATTGTCATTTAATGATATACCCAGTGCTTTCCTTTGATACAGGCAGGTGTGTTGAAAGGTGCAGTGTGGCTGGAAGTAGAAGACAGTAAGACCTACAACTACGAGCCAGTGCTTCTGACTTAACACTTCTCAAGAGTGAAGGCACAGATTTTATTTTTCAGTGGACTGAAATTCTTGATAATACAGTTTTCTTGACATTTATTTAGAATAAAATTGTACTCTAAAATAAAAAAATTATTAAGACATTCTAGACAAGAAATGAACAACGTATAAGAAAATGCAAGACATAAGCATGACACTTTTAATTCACAGGATTTACTGGAGACCCCTGGGTATGATAGGGATCTCTGAGATTAAATGCCTCAGCATACTCCTTTCCAAACAAAGAAGTGTATTTTAAGTATAGTTATACCATCCATGGTATTTGGATTTGATCAAGATTTCCAGAGTTCTCAGTGCTGATCAAATTCCACCTCAATCAAAATCAGGAGTATTTCTGAAAGGGGCTAAATAACACCAGTTCATTTGAAAAAACTCTTTTCTATACTACCTTACTTACCAGCTAATGTACTGGTGTGCCTGAAAGCCCGGACCTGGGAGTCTGACAAACCAGTCAGAAGAGAGATGACTGTGTCCATCATGTATTCATCATAAATGATGCTATACTGACACTGTCGAATGAGCACTCCAATGAACTCACAGAAGTTGGATCGAAACTTCTTCCACTGTGGCCCAGGCATGGTAAGTGGATAATCACCACTGTCCTGAAAAAATAAGAAAATTACATTTGTTAAGTACTAAAAGGCTCCCCACTTAATTCTTTTTTTGATGTTGTCACAGTCATCATGGTTTAACTTTTTAAGCTAAACACTATCTTTTTCCTTCTAGTCAACAGAGAATAAATAAACCCAACAAATTCTTCAATAAACAAAGAAGCCTGTTGGCATGAAACCACTCTTTCAAAGACTTCAGTGTAACTGTTCAAGACTTGGAATACTAGCTCTGTACAGTCCAAAATATGCATCAAGAATCAATTCTTTTCCTTGTGTCCTGGCTTAAGAAGCAGTGGAGAAAGGATGAGAAAGGACTGTTTCTAAGTATTTAAGATCCAAACCTAAAGAAAGGTTTGTGATGGAAGGTTGTGTCATTTTCCATTCCACTTCAATTCCATGTGAATATCCTAATCAACTGACTGTCCCACTCCACAAACTTTGCTTTACTCAAGTTTACAACTGAGATCTTACCAGAAAGTCAATAGTGTCCTTTTTTTTTTGATCTTACAAACACACCCTTTTTCTAGTGGTAAAACCTGCCTTCTGATGGAAGTAATGGAAATTCTACTACAGATTCATACAGCCCATACAGTTTCATACACCTCATCTTCCAAAGATTATCACAAGACTGAAGTAGGCATGTGAACACTCAGTTCATTTAAGTTTAACTCCTCTCCATGTCTGCTCTTACTATTATCACTTCAAGTAATATTGAATTTCAGTGAGAGTGCCCCCCACATCCAATTACAAATTGCTTTCTTCCCCTTCAGTGAAGAAGATCATATTTAATTTCCCTGGTCACCTGACTTATAAGCCAATTCCAGATTATTCAAAACACCAAGGCAATAATGCTCCATCCTGAACCTCTCCCCCAAGATAAGAAAACAGCAGTACCAAAGTTAAATCCATTTGTACATATTTATTCTGGGGTTTTGTGGAGAATGAGCACTTCTGTTTTCTCAGGACTTGTCTTATTGCCCAGACTGAACCACATAAAGCCAGTAATGTAAGCAGAGAGGAGCTGTAATCAGATAACCTTTCACCTAAACTTCCTAAATGATATTAATTTCTAAAAACCCTCTCTTTCAAATTTAACCAAATCATACACATTTTAACCAAAGTAACAACTAAAACTGCAAAGACAAATGCTCAAATGTTAGCAAAAGACAAAATTGTAAGGCCCTCTTAACAACCTTACCATTTCATTCATTACAATGATGAATGATGCAAGTAATATTTATTCTAGCTTTGAACACCCAATCTGAGAGAAATAGCAGCTTTGGTTTCAAAAAAGCAGTTCAGAGAGCTGTAAAGCTCCTGACATAAAAACATATCCAGTTGTAGCTGTGAGTCCTGAGAACTCCTGTGAATTGGATCAAAGCATTTTGTAGCAGAAACCCAGAAAGAAAAACAGAAATACACAGCAGTATCATTAGCTGTGCCATGTGTTTCCAAGTGTTCTGTCTGTTTATGCTTAGTTAGTGAATTTCAGCAAGGTACAGTGTATTGCTACATAAATACAAGTCCTGCATTAGTCTCATAATTAGTTCTACTTATTAAGTACTGAAATAAAAATGCTATACCTTTATCACAGAATCACAGAATGTTAGGAGTTGGAAGGGACCTGGAAAGATCATCTAGTCCAACCCCCCTGCCACAGCAGGATTCCCTAGACCAGGTCACACAGAAGCGCGTCCAGATGCTCCATAGGAGGAGACTCCCCAGCCTCTCTGGGCAGTCTGTGCCAGTGCTCTGGCACCTGAACTAGGAAAACATTTTTTCTTGTATTGACACAGAACCTCCTATGCTTCAGCTTACAACCACTGCCCCTTGTCTTGTCACTGGGCTTCACTGAGAAGAGCCTGACCCCATCCTCCTGGCACCCACCCTTCACATATTTAAAAGCATAACTGAGGTCCTCAATGTTTTCCTGACAGTAACTCTACATGAACACCCTAGAGTCCTTTTCTTCTCTTTGTGTACACTGTATTCTCACAAATAACCTCCAGACTAACTCCCTCCCTGCACAGTACTTGTGGGAACTGCATGTGGACTTACATACATAATATATGCTTTCTGGAGGTATCTATACATAATTTTTAGAACAGATCCTCAGAATCGCTAGTGCTGTGTGTAGCTACTCACTTTTATGATGCATTTTTAACCTACCAATAGCTACTGGACAGTCCTTTCAAAAAGCATGTGAAGGCTGCACTGAGAACATCTCCCCTGGCTGAAATGGGACTAGTAAATTTCCAACAAAGCCATTTCATTGGATCTTTTATTCTTGAGTACCAATAAAAATGGGATACATCAGTGACACTGACATGTAATACTTGATGGTCCAGTAGTTAGAAAACTCAAAACACTTTTTTGTTCAGCTGCTTATTCTAGCACAAGAATGATGAGAGACTTCATCTACAAAATGCCTGTACTCATAAGCCAAGCACCCCAATAGTGCAGCAGATGGATCTCTGTGGAACTCTCTGATTTCAAACTGAACCTGTGGCAGCAATGAATAGTTATTTCCATCATTTAAGTTCTGCGCAGTGTTCCTCCACTCAAGATCAGGAAAATCAAAGCTTCAATCCCTGCCAGAAATGCAGAAATTAGGACCAGCAGCCAGCCAGTAACTGCAACACTGACAGAACAACATGATGACCTTGAAAAAGTAAAGAAAGTAGCGAATCAGAACATCTTTAATGGACATTAAGAAACTTTTGGGCAGTACACTGTGCTAATGAACAGATAACACAAGATGTCATCCTAGTTAATAGTGCATTTGTACTTTTACTTCCCTGTTAGCTCCAGGCTTATAGAAATGCAAATGGCAAGTCTAAAGATGACAAAGAAGGTAGGCAGGGGTGGTAGACTGGGTTAATTATTTTGACAAGAGCCTCTCTCCTCCTCCTTCAGTCCCAATCAGACCACTACCTGCTCATGGACTAACACTGGATTGAGTGTTAGAGGATGAGGCATGAGAGGACAGCAGGGTAAGGGAAATGTTCTGGTGGCAACAGGCCTTGGCAATTTCTTTGTCTCAGGATGACACAGAGGGGATGGATATAGGGAGTCATGGGGTACTGGCAGAGGTACTACAGGTGGAATGCCAACAGTGGTATTTAGAATGAAGAATTGAGGGGTGTTCTTCAGCTTTTCATAAAGTGTGGTTTTTTACTGAAATAATATATGACCTCCAAGTCTTCTTCTTGGCTCCATTTCTTTCATTGCTTACTACAGACTTACAGAAAACTGAACTAAACTAGAATAAATCCAGCAGCAGGATGGGCTCAAGGAGGTAGTCTAGTCCATCTGTCTGGAGTCAGGGAGCACAGGCAATGGCATTGCTGAAAGGAAGCAAGAAGTAGGTCTGCATGGGGTCTGCGTGGCTTCTCCTGTCCTCTCCCCAGCAAGAAAAGAAAGGTTGAGAAGGATCACACAGGTCTACTGAATTAACTTGAGTCTGAGACTGTCACTGGTAAATGGTGTCTGCTACTAACAGCTCTCCCAGAAACATACAATTCTTGTTCTGAATCTTGAAGTGATGCACACAAAGCAGAGGGCCAAGATGTGTACTAATGCTACGCCAATCACAACTGCAATTTTACAATCTGCTGAAAACTGAGAAAGTTTGTGTTTGTTTCATCATGTGTTTGATCCTGAACAGTAATGTCAGCTGCTCTTACTCTAAAAGCTTCTGGTTTTATGACTATGACATCCTTCCAGGCATCCTTTCCAGTTGAACAAATCATAAATTTTGCTACACTCTGATCATCTGATATATGAAAATCGGTTGAAAACTACACTAAGTTCTAAAATAATGTCCACTGCTAACAGTGGAATGAGTTTATTCCAGATTTCAAAATATTCACTGGGTTGTGGTATAAAACTAACAATTTCATATTTTTATTCTAAATCCCACAATTTCTTTCACAAATTTATTCCACTGTTAAGGCAGAAGCTAGAACAGAATCTTTAATATAAATATAAGTTCAGAAAAGTTTCAGAGGTAATGGAGAAAGAATGTTTATGTACTAGTAACTGCAATTCCTTCAGATTTGTTGCCTACATGTACTTTCATGCTGTGCAAAAGGAAAAGAGGCTTTTTTCCTCCTTTAAGAAAAAGCTTTTTGAAAACTTTTAATTTTTTTTTAGAATTTCTTTCTTCTGTCAAGTGCAGGACAATCCTCCCTTGGGGAAAATCAATGTTCTTCAGCTTTTGGACAGTGTTTTGGCCATTTTGTAGAACAGGGCTAGACTAAAGACAATATCCAATTCTGTTTCCAAAATACACCAGTCAAAATTCACTGCATTTTATTAACTTTGGTTGGGTCACTATTTCAGCCCAAAAATAGAATGAACTGATACAAACCTTTTATTTGTCACTGTACACCTCAATTTTATTCACTGTACCCTTATCCCGCATGTACACAAAGGCCCTGAGGACAGCAAAAGGAGCATCCACATGGCCATACTTAAGTACATTATTTAAACACTTTGTTATTCAAGGCCATGAACAAGATAGAAATCCTGTGGAATAAAATGTTGAACAAGAGCAGCATTCACATTTATAGTTTTCCTTATTTTCTTCCATCAAACCTTGGCCTTCCGTTTAGACCTGGTCAGAAAACGACACTACAGACCTACAGAAAATTCACTTTTCAGCATTTAGTTTTCTCACTACATGAGAAAACTACATTTTACACATGAAAAATCAAAGTACAGATTGAAGAATCTCAAGGCTAAAGAGCATTTACCATTAGGAACATTTTTACTTTGACAGAAAATACCCAATCTCAATTTTAATTTCCTTGTTTCAAACAAAATGCCTAGTCTGTTAAAAGAGTATTTCTTTCTGTAACAGTATTTCTTTCTGTTCCAAAATGGTAATTTTCACATCAAGTTACTCTTTGGTTTAAATTGCCATTTCAAATGAACAAAGCATCAATTTGCACACAGAAAGCAGAGCAGAGTGCTGCAAATGCCAAGCCTGCAGTCCTGTCTCAGGAAGCTGGAGTTCTTTGCTGTATGGTAACAGTTCCAAGAGGTGACCTTCAGAATCCAGAACATCACTGCCACTTTCAGTGGGATGCAACAATGTTCTTTATTTCTTCTTACTGCCTTTTTCTAATTAACCACTCTAATAACCAGGATGCAGACATACAAGGGCATCACTAAAGCCATACAAAGATAGATGAGGGTCTACACAGAGCTATGGACCTAACGTGGTCTAACAGAGTTAACATGGACTTAACCTAGCCCTTGCAGAGTCAGACCTAGCGAGGCTCTCTTACACCATCAAACAGGAGCTTGCTTCGTGCTTCTGTGTGATAGTACCCACATGCCCTTAAACTGGCTAATCCACAAACTTTTCAGTAGCAGTGTTTTGGCACCCAGGGCCTACTCAGTCCACCACACTGACTCTTCAAGATGAGCAACTATAACTACCTTTTAAAATTACTTTATTACTTTCTGGTTTTCCATAATCTTTGCTACAGCTGTTGCTGGCTTGCTATTCCTCATCCTTAAATCACATTTTTGCTTGTTAATGCAATTTCTCATAATGAGGCATTGCTTGTCCACTGGTTTCTTGCCCACTGCATGTCTACGTTAAAACAAAAGGATATTGTAATATATTTCATAATGTTTAAAGACTTATTTGTATACTATACCTCATCAAATTCTTCTGTCATTTTTCTTATGATTTCTGCATTTTGCATGTTCCTGAACATCTCAATTCTTACAGTACCTGTAATGTAATAAAGGAACAAAAGAAATTAACACAACCCAGTTTTTGTTACGTTAAAATATCAGTGTTCTGCTGCTGCTAAACTTACAGCTCAGTAACACATATGAAAGAGTATATAATGCAGTAACAGCAGGATGCATTGAACAAGAGTCTCTCAAAGAAGAAGCAGGTAGAAAGAATTCCTCCTTTCTGTAAAGTGTTATGAGACTAGGAGTTAGTAGAATTGTCTGGGTTTTTTACTTTTTATCTCTTCACAACCGTGCAACTGTGATACGGAAGTGGTAACAGTTTAGGGCTCACACCATGTCTGGAATTGCCAAGTGTTTTTAATTTTGTGTTCAAAATAAAATGAAGACCATCTTCCAGTTCCACAGCCACTACTAGTAATTCTCCAACTACTGAGCCTCCTGGATAATGCATATACCGTGATCTCTATGTGGAGGCACAGGGGTGGTTTTCAAACTCCTTAGCTCAGGATGAGCTTACCACTTATGGACTAGGTGCAGTGCTGTGTGAATGGAGCTACAGGATAACTGAAGAATTGAGCTAGCACAATTGTATCATATGTTGCTACTGACAGCAAGTGTTTCCAAAACCAAAGTCTACAAAGGGCTCAGTCAAGACCTGAGCCAGCTCAGGACGAAAAGTAGCAACTGCATGTCTGTTACTCTTTCATTTGGATGATGCCATTCTGCACTGCTCCCTGAAGAGCAAAGCTGATAGGATTTAACTTTTCATTGTCAATTGAACATAGCAACCAAAATTTAAAATATAGCAACATAATAGAAAGAAATTAAGTCTTGTGACTAGATCCTAAAATCAGTCCATATAAATGAATATTTTTACACACTATTGCCTTTGCAACTGGATATTGTCTAAATATCCAAACATATAACACAAGCCAACAGAGAGAACTTTTGTTTTGCTAATGCACAATCTTCTTTTTGCCATTTCACAATCTTCTTCTGTTAATGGAGGAAATGCAGAAAAATAAGCCAACTGCAGAGCTACAAAATCCATCCCAGTGTCATCAACATTACAAAGAGTAAGTATCCCTGCTTTTGCAGAATTTCAGTCGGATTAATAATCCACTGCATAGCTCCAATACTTCAAACCATAACAGAAGAGGCTTAACAGCTAATAGTATTTGGCCCTGCACAAAGTATAAATATAGATAATTTAAGTATACTACTATGAGAATGTTCTAACTCTGGTATTTTATTCCTTGAAAAACAAGGATTAGAAACAGAAAATGCAAGCGGAGTTGCAGCACACCAATTCTCTATATCTTTGTAGGGGCTACTATTTTACGATGCAACTGAGATACTGATTTCTTGAGTTGGTTCTGCTTCTTCATGAAATAATATTTACTTGTCTTTTTCACACTCAAAAGTAACAATGTGAACTTCAGTTTTAACAAGGACAATTTAAGTTTGTGTATGGTGATTTCCATATTATTAATAAACAATAATGAAATATATTAATATAAACCACAAAAGCCTAGAAAATAATACCATATGACAGTTGAAGATCTGTTTTGTCAATACTGAAATTAATATGTAAATGCAGCTATCTTTTAATGTTTCATCCAATAATGAAAGTTTTGTTATGAGTAAGTGAAACAATTTCAAAGTATGTCTCAGAGTATTGAACAATGGACAGCTGTTCTTAAAATTCACCTCAACTGCATTAATACCTTTCCCTCACTGCACGCTGTCATATAGCTCTCATTGTAAAAGCAACCTATTGACCTTTGTAATTTTATTGTTTATAGTCTTGATTCTAATTTTATTCTTATCTATTGACTTCTGTTGACAATATTAAGCAGCTTCCATAGAATGCATAACCATGTTACTTCATCACAAAAAGTAAAAATACCATTGCTAAAATGCCTTGTTAATGCACTTCACTCAATTAAAATCTCCATTCAGCTGTCTGCAATTCTGTTATGGTTTTCTATACCTTTCCTCCCCAACAATACAGAATGCAATTATACTGTGGTCACTATTAGTGGCTTAGATACTACTTCTTATATTACCTCCTACATGTTACTTCACAGTCAAGCATAATTCTTCCTTTAACAATTTCTCTCAAGGAATCTGTTTCCAGAGGTGATTGATTAAAACACTGCTTCTTTAATCCAACAACTGCAGACACAGTAACAGTGCCCAGAGAAAGCTGATGGCTTGTACTGGCTGCACACAGCCTCCACCTTACTACCAGACAACAAGTGGTGCACACTGTACCACTGACACATGGACCCTGCCCACTGAACTGGCCAAGGGGACAGGGTGCGAATGCAGCACTACAGACTACAGGCGGTTTTCCTGAATCACAGAAAGGCTTTTTACCTTTCATGACTAGACCTGAAAAAGCATCATCTATCTCCTGGGCACTACTGATCACTGTGCAGAGATGTTACAGATAAGGCTGGAATAGTCTACACATATCTTCCAAAGAAGCAATGGTCCAGTTCTTTAGGAGCATCAGGCAGGGGCATGCACAGGAGTAAACCAACTCGTGACATCTCTTAGGGATGCCAGGCTGGGCAAGAGCTCAACACTGCCAAGGAAGCATTAAAAGGAATGAAGATGAACAGCACTTACTCCAACTCACTGTCATGTCTCATTCTGTCCTCCACTTCTTATGACAAAGTTTACTGGAACTCATGTCAAGCAAAATGAGCACTACTACTCATCTAGCAGCAGGTAAGAGCTTTGGTCTGACTGCTTTTCCTACCACCTCCTTTCCCCCATCTGACCAAAACACAGTCTGTTCTTCTGGGAAGCTGATTTAACACTGTAAATGTGCAACAAAGACTCTGCTCACAACACATCTCATGGTGTTTGTCTCTGCCTTAGACATGTTGCTACGAGTCTTCTGTCCTTTTCTAAACTGAGTTCTACCTCTGCCATGAAGCTCTGGCTCTGTATTTAGTGAGGAGGACTTAAATTGTCTTAGCCCTTTACAAACTGACGAGTCTGTTCTACTTCGGTATTAAGTTTTTAGTTCAAACTTATCCACACCCATTGTGTTCTAAAGTTTTCTCACTGACATGTGTGTTTCCTTAATGACAGAATTCCAGTTTAACTTTCAGCTAAGACAGGTATCAATTTGAATTGTCAAAAATTAATCATGTCAGCCAAACTGGCTTTTAAAAGTAAAAAGAAGAAACTCAGAGAAACACATTATGTCAATTAGAAAAGAGAAAGACTAAAGGGGCCTAAATAAAATTGGATGAATATACTTAAAAAAGAAAAAAACAAAACCAAAAAACCCCAACCCCCCCCAAACCCAAAAATCAAGATATAACATTTCTAGAAGACATAACATACCACAGACTCAGTAGCTTCAAAACAGGTATTTATAGTGAGAAGACTATTGAGTAATAACAGTAAGCCCATCAAAAGTAACAGCAATAGCCTTCAAGAGCTTTGTAAGATGTATAAGCTCTCAAGTTTGAGGAACAACCAACCTTTAACACCAGGAGTTAAAGAGGGTACTCTTTGGATACAGGCTGCCTTATGGTTTCCTTTCTTACTCTGAAACAGAATGTACTAAGCACTGCTGGAGATCAGGGAGCACCATCATACCAAATACTAACACTCCAATAGCCTGCTGCATATGGGAGATCTGCTATTCCTATAGGAAAGGAAGCTCATATGACAGAAAGAAGCCACTGTGTAAGTGGTACTCCAGCTCCAATAGCCAATGGTCACTTAAATGCTACTAATGAAAACAAAATACTAACTAATAAATGGACTTTTGAAACTTAAACTACTGACAGCGGGTAATAAATTATATACCATGTAGTATAATTACTATACTATATAACCAGTTTTAATCTCTGGTATCTTTATTCAAGGAAGCTACACTGCCAGTTTTATCCCTTCTGTTTTGGACCTCTTGCCCAAACTGAGTAAGCTGCAAGAAAAACTGGTGGGAAAATTGCAGCTGAAGACTAATGTAAATGGATATAAAGTCAGCCCACAGTCTCCTGTCAAAGGATTAATCATGGCACCTTAAATTCATGGTGATTGATTAGTATCTCTCAACCACACAAAATGGAAAAACAGTAACCAAAAGAAAGATTCATGAAGGCATCAAGATGATACACTGGAACAGGTTGCCCATAGAAGTTGTGACTGCTCCAACTCTGGCAGTGTTCAAAACCAGGCTGGATGAGGCCTTGAACAACATGGTCTAGTGGAAGGTGTGTCCCTGCCCATGGCAGGGAGGTTGGAACCAGATGATCTTTAAGGTCCCTTCCAATACAAACCATTCTATGATTCGATGAAGACACCAGAAGATTTGTACTGGAAAGTATCATATGAAAAATTATACTCTTTTACATGAGCTGAAAGTTGATAGGCAGGATCAGAGCACTGGGAGGTAATCTGGACAGTTAAAATTTTTGAGAGAGGGCAAGTTTAGTAATGATGTTGTAAATATGGATGTAGAATATAGAGTTTCTGGATGGACAATGTTTTGTTTCCTTGATATCATTCAGTGTGCTTTTCCTGTGCCCTTCTCCACACTCACCATGTAGATCATAAGAAGTAATCCCCATCTACAATGTCTGTAAGTGCAGTTTTTAATCATCTCACAAGTGTCAGTGACAAATCTCTGTACGAAAGATGATAAACAAAGACTGAAGTCAACCCATAAAGAACACATTATTTCTCACTGCTTAACCTGGGTCATGGAACACTTCTGTAACACTTCATTTACTGTTCCCAGAAGAAAGCTGCCTCTAACTAACAAGAAATTACTCATGCCACTAAAAAAGTTTATTTTCTGTGGCTTGCTCAGGATCACATAGGAACATTAAAGTAGCTCTTACCTCATTGGAATCAATAGGCATTAATGATTAATCTAAATGGAAGCAGTATTGGGACAGCTGAAGTGCATCCAAAGAGATGCTGAGACTTCCAAATCCCATCAGGACTCCTAAATTTGTATTGATTTCTCTGCTTGAAAACTGAAACACTTTACTGAAACAAGAAATCAGGATGCTAGAAAGAATTTAGGCTAAACAGTTGAATTTCAGCTTTTGTGGCACATAGAGGAATAGAAGACCCTTTTATTGATTTATTCCTCAATTATTCCTGTTGCATGGACTCTACATTGCCCAACTCCTGCTACCAATGAAGCTGTATCTTCCTTAAAGGCACAGTATTATTTCATCCTCAGAATAGCTTTAGATGGTGTACTCTTACTGAATGAATCAGCAAGAATCCCAATGGAAAAAAAAAAATACAGCCTTATGCAATTAAAAACTTATCAAGAGAATCACAGGCAACTGCTAAAAACAATTCTAATGGTTCTAAGTCTACTCTCCTTCAACAAAACCAAAACCAGGTATCTGTCAGTTCCCAAAATATGTTCAAATGCATTCTCTGAAATCTCCCCACAATGTTAACTCCTTACTGCTCACCTGATACACAGGAAAACTGTATTCTCTTGCTCCAGTCCAATTCTTTAATGGACCTTCTGTTTATTCATTTTCATACCAGAATGTTTTTTACCCTTAATTTTACTTATTTAATGCATTGCTGTGATTTTGTCCAACATGCCCCTACCATTCTTGAATATTTATCTTTAATTCTTTAATGTTTCACATTCCATTATGATTTTTAGATCACTGCATAGCATATGATTAAAACAAGCTGTTCTCTTGCTTTAATTTCTATTCCTCCTTTGCTTTACAGTATTTTGCACTTGAGTTCTGAATATATTTTTTTGCAACAAGGAGCTCTTAATTTTTTTCCTTGGTGGTGCTTCCCATGCAGACTTGTGTATCTATTTCTTCAGTACAGTCTCTTCCTCTTTTGAAGACCATTATCATGGTTTTGCCTTTCACTTTGCTCTTACAGAGCTAGGAATATTATTATGCTAATGACTGATGAGCTCATTTAAGTCACCATCCCAATAAGAACTACCTCTAGAGAACAGTGTTTTCTATCTGTGCTCTCCATCTTCTGCAGCAAAGAACTGTTACCACCACATTCACTGGACAATCCTTAACTTGTTATATTCTACTCCTTGATGACATTTTGCTAGTTTAAGTCCCTTCATCTCACAACCTATTGTACATCATACAATTCTCTACACTGATTAAAAAACAACAGTGAACATTTTGTATCTGGCCTTCTTGTTTTGATGGCTCATAGTGGATGTCTACAGCAGAAACCCCTGGCTTCTCTCCCCTTCTATCACTGCCTAGACATTTTCAAGAAAGCTATTCTAGATTTCAGAACAAATGTAAATGTTAAAAGGACAAGGATGAAACAGCAAACTCCTTCTCCTGAATTTTCAGATCTTGGTTTTCCTTGAAATCCTTCCAAGCAATTATTTTTTAATTTGATAAAGACCAAAAAAGCCATTACAGTGAAATGCATCACTGTTAGTCTTAGGCTGTGTAAGAAATCTATGGGTAGAACACACTTCCACCAGATAGCAGAGAAAAGAACTAAGTAATTTGTATTGTGAACAGATATTTGAGGGCAGAGACACATTTCTCTGCTGCAATGTGAAGCTAAAGCTGACAAAATCTGCAAATAAATCTAGGTTGTGGAAGGGAGGAAACTTTGCTGGTTACAGTCCTTCCATCATTCTTAGAGCCCCTATGTCTCTCTCCTCCAAATGCCTGACTGCCACCTACAGTTCCTGCTCTGTGCTGGTTATATGTCCTACAACAGCATGGATGTATAAACACACAGAGTCTTTAACTGCCAAAGAGGAAGAGGCACACTGAAAGGGACCACTACTAACGGACTTTGAATTCTACCTCCTCCATAACACAAGGTCCAGAAATCATACATTAACAGACATTTACATAACTCAAATATAAGCAAGAAAACACTTTTTCCTGCTGTCATTCAAAAAATTAGCTAAACTGTTTCTGCTGCCCTTTCACTAGCAAATTTAGCCTAAAGGAAGACATCTTGCCCAGTATGGAATCCTCAATATAATCTCTTAAAGCTTACTAAAATGAAAACTGACTTAAAGCAATCTGTAATGTTAATAGTGCCAACAGCTACAAGGAATATCAACAAAGGTTGTCAAAAATGTCAGAAAAGCTGGGAGAACTTATTAATTTTTTTTGACTACCATAGAGAACACTTCATGAAACAGTGGAACTTTAGGATCAAATCCTTGCTATTTCCAATACCCAAATTCAAGGATAATTGTTTCATTTTTAGAGTGAGCAAGTCTATACTACTCTAAGAGTTCAAAGTTCTTTATCTCATTAAGTTGATAAGCTGATGTATAGAACTAGTGTTTCATATGGCTTGAACAGTTCATCTCTTTTAAAAACCAAAATGTTATTTGATCCAGAAGACAACAGTGAAGACTACAATTCCCTCATTATAGGTATAGGAAGAAATACACTGAAGACCATCAGAAATGTTTACACAAAGGACAATGATTTGTGTCAATGACAATCCAGTTATTTCCCCTTGAAGAAACAAAAAGTACACATTCTTGTAGTAAAAAGTGATAGACACTTAATGACCACTGCAAAGAAAACAAGTCCAGTGAAATTCTTAAGCTCCAATTATATGTGAGAATTTGCTAATTGCTTAAACTAGCCTGAGTGTCAGAAGAATCAAAACAGTGTGAAAAACAAAGACTCCAAGAGTGACCCAAAGAACTAAACACCTTTAAATCTGATTGCTGTGTGTCAGTTCTGTTCTAGCCCAAGCATGTTCTAACACCATGCCAGACTGGAAGGTGATATTCTACAGAACTGGTGGGCCTACTCAAAGGCTGATGCTACTATTATGAAGTAATGCTTCACAAACCCATTGGGAGCTCCATCAGGAATCAAGATGCAGCTAAGTCATACACTTATGCAACATATAAATTTTCAAAATCCTATAATGATCTCCCTCATCTTAGTTCTTAAAGAAGTTGATATGCAATAATAAAGTTTTTAGATTAAAAGATAGGAAAGCAAAGGCAGCCAGCTTTCAGAATGGAATGAACATATCAATAGACCTTTCCAAGCACTAGTGTTGATAGAAATATTCTAAACAGGAGACATAAATGCTTTGAAAGAAAGGATAATAATGGAGCAGATAAAGTTTGCTGGTGACAGAATTATCTAGAAGAGCTGGAATTAAAGCTGACAGCTCACACTGCTGAAGGATTTCCTAGTAATGAAATTGATAAAGTGGCAAATAATGCTCTTCATTTCACAGACTCAAAGAATGTTAGGAGCTGAAAGGGACCTCAAAAGATCATCTAGTCCAACCCCCCTGCCACAGCAGGATTCCCTAGACCAGGTCACACAGAAGCGCATCCAGACGGGTTTTGAGTTTCTCCAGAGAAGGAGACTCCACAACCTCTCTGGTTCTAACAGAAGCCATAATTAATAACCAAAGCTGCTGAACTTGCTATTTAGTATATGTACTGAATGATTTCACAAACCAGATATTTTCAGGCTTTGATGGCTTAATGCCTTTGCACTTGGAAGCATCCTCAACTTCAGTCATCCAGCAGCCGCATCCTGCCCTGCATTGCCTCAATTCACTCTGACTGAAGGAAAAGTCTGATCAAGGTTTTCACTTACATTTGAGGAGAGAGGGAAAGCACTTACTCCACTGTATTCTTGGCTTTACATGCCTCTGAAACTTCCTGAACTTTCTGCCTCTTTACTTAGTCCTGGTTCCACAACTCATTTCTGTGAGCACTATGCATTGCTGCCATTTCCTGTCCATGTGCAGTAAGGGAACATTTATTAAGAAAGACATTTCCTTGTGGATGCAATGAAACAGAAACTAACATGTATTTTTGTACTCTGTAGTCAGCACTAGGTGTTAGGAATAGGGCAGGTGCAAGTCATCATTAATCTTGCACTTGGCAGTAGTTTAGAGTTTACCTGAGCTGCAGTTTGTTAAGCCACGCTGTGACTGCTGGATTTAACAGCTGCTAGTGAATCTATTATCTCTTAATTCATTGGTACTTTTCATCTCCACAGAACTGTGCATCAATGAAACCTGCATTTTAGCTTATGTTCCTTAAGAAGGTACCACATTCTATTTTTAAAGCAGCTGCCTGATCACTTTATTTGATAAGCCTGGGATAAGTTTTTTTTTCAGAGAGTGGATAATTGTTCCTCTTTGCCATTCTGTTCACCATTGCTTGCATTTTTCTCTTTACTTTTATATATATCCTTTTGGAGATATATGTATCCTTTATGGATATCCTTTTGGAAGTGGAATGGTCAGAATCATTGACTAGTGACAGGACTAGAGGGAAAGGGTTTAAGTTGTGCCAGGGTAGGTTTAGATTAGATAGCAGGAAGAATTTCTTTACTGAAAGAGTGGTGAGAGATTGGAATAGGCTGCCCAGGGAGGTGGTGGAGTCACCATCCCTGGAGGCTTTTAAAAGGAGGATAGATGTGTTTCTTCAGGGGATGATTTAGGGATAAGAGTAGTGTAGGGCTATCGGTTGGACTAGATGATCTTGAGGGTCCTTTCCAACCCTAATGATTCTGTGAATCATATTCAATGCTCAAAATGCAGATGTGACATGGGAGATTTTTTCTTTTTTTCTAATACACATAAATTAGTCAATTATTCCCAATTCTTAACTTTGCCTCTCAGAACACTGCCAAGCAAAGAGGTTGTATTTTCAAATTACTCAACAGTAACAGTTAGTAAGCTCCAGGACCAAAATGTTAGTAACATCTTATCACTGCATATGTGGAACCAGACTTTGGCCACATACTGCCAGAAGTTACTCAAATCTAGCAAGATAAACATGCAGTTAGCAAGCAGAGCCAAAAGCGAAGTGTAAGATAAAACAATGCAAAGATTTTAAATAAGTCTATTTAGATATATCTATTCATTCATAGTGCTTTTATCACTGATTGTTTTCTCACCTGGACTCACCCATCACCTGTGCTGTTCACAGGCACTCACATAAGCTTCCCTCTGTAATCAAAGGGGCCCAGTGTGGTCCCAAGTTCTTCCCCCCTCTTGGGTGGGGATCTTATCTGTGTGTCTAAATACCCAGAGGGAAGGTGAGAAGCCAACCAAGCCAGACACTTCTCAGTGGTGCTCAGTGACAGAAGAAGAGACAATACAAAACTGAGGACACTAATGGAGCATAACTGTATCAGCATTTTTGTAGCCAAGGATGGAGTAAGAACATTATTGCCACTGCTGACAACAGGGCACAGGCATCATAACTGTGTCGGCATTTACTCGGTACAGCCCTCATCCTGGGCTGGCAAGGCTGCTCTGAGAACTGCATCTTGGTAGCAGGTATCTCCTTATAACACACAGTTCAAGTGTGGGAAAGTAGCAAAAGCCTTGAAAATATGCAATCTGTCTGATGAACTGATTTCAGCTAAGATTAATTGCTTTTTGCCATTCCTTTGTACTTAGAATGTAGCAATACACCCTCTTTACATCTACAATATTTCACAGCAATTACACTAAGCCCACAGAAGCTTTAAAACTACTGTGCACTCCTTGAAGGAAAAATAATGGATCTCTCTTCCACCACATTGGAAGAGGCTTCACATACTACAGATTCTTTACTGTGCATTCTTCTGGACAGAAAAAAGGTTTAATCCACCAATTTTGAAAGTAGTAAATAGATAATTATTATTTTAAAACAGATTATTTATTCCTGTTCTGTTTCCTCTTGAGTTTTACCAAATGTTTGTCCATACAAGGAAAAACTCACAGCTACTGATTTTCTTTAGAAGTCTGGAATTGCAGAATAATTTCAGTTGGCAGGATTCTTGACTGTGAAATAGTACAAATCCTTTGCAAAACAGAGCCAACTAGACCAGGCTGAGTTCTGGGTATGTCCAGGAGGGTGATCTCACCATTCCACCTGAGCCCTTATGTCTCCAGTATGTGACCACCTGATGACAAAAATGTTTCCCCTTAAGACAAACTAAGGCAAAAGATAATCACAGGATTTTACAGCCAGGGTTCATTCTCTTTCCCTCAGTCTTTCTGCTTCCCCTGATGAAGTACTGATCCCTTCCTCAGTTCTCTGTTACTCTTATTTCTAGCCCTATTCTCATTGTTTCTCAGAAGTAGTAAAGATGGGAAAACGAAGAAGACCTAAAAAAATTACAAAAAGAGAATTATCTAGAGATCTTCAACTGATGTGACAGGCTCTAGACTCCACAAAAAATAGTATCTCATAAGAAAGAAAACAAAGCAACAATAACAAAAAAAGGGAGAAACAGAATCCTTTACAGCACCCTTCTCTCAAAGCAATGGGCCAGGCTTTTCTGTGGGCCCTGCCATACCTGGGTGTTGCCAAAGATCTGGCAGAACTCAGCAGGCCAAAAAAGTGAGTCCCAGCAGCTGCTGAAGGACCACCACACTCTACTTCTCATTGGCTTGTCTCTTTTCCCTTGAGACAACTGATCTTGCATCATTAACCTCACCATAACTACTGTTAACTGCACCGATCTCTTCAAATACGACTCTGAAGAAGTATGTTTGGTGCAGGCCCTCTACAATTTTACTTGGACTGCTTGCTGCTCCTAGATGTGGAAAAAAAGTCTAAGGCATAAAAGATAAAAGGAGTGTTTGCACTTGCAGAATCTTTACAGTGCCAAATCTTATTAGCAATGGCACCACCAAACAGACTAAACTAGCTCCATGTTTCCCAGAGACGATCCTTACTGTTTAGAATTGCCCAGTCCCTGCTCTGAGAACCACCATGCAAACACTGACTGCTACCTTCCTACATTATTTACTTTATGGAATAAAATCAGACATGTTAAACAACAACAGTAACAGAGACACTTTGTGAGCACTGCAAAGAGAGCTCCAGCAGGAAGCTGTAGAACTTTTAACTGCCAATTAGATGAAAGCTGGTGTGTTTCGTGAGATGAGACTGGAGCTGTAGAAGTGTCTTTGAAACAACTTATATCTAAAAGATTTTATTTCTCTCATTAAGTGAAAGCCATCATCTACCTGAAAAGTTTCTATGCTTTTCCAATTAGCTGAGAGACAGAAATGAGATTTGTGTGCATTTCTGTCTGCAAGTATGCTGCTTAATAAATTCTGAACTATTTATTTAAACCAAATCTGTCTTATCTTGGATATAAAATGTCCCCCCCCCAAATTTACAAAAGCAGGTAGTTGAACAGAAGCCAAAGAGGTCATTCAAGCACAGTATGGACCATGACCTCAATCTCTGTTAATCTCTCTCCTTAATCTCTCTCAGGCTCTGACTGAGGGTGGAGAAAGACAGGGACACTCATATTGTGAATGCTGCTGCTTCTTCAGGAAAAACTTCAACTCCAGCACTCTAACCTGTCCCCAACTCTGTTTGCCTACACAGCTTATTTGATTTTCAAAAAGTTACAAGCTTTTTCCAAATCTTTTTTTAGAGTTAATTGGTACTCAGAAAATCTTCTCTCATACAGAATAGCTGACACTTCATGAGTACTTTAAACAGCTTTTGTATAATTCAGTAAAGCTGATCAACACAGATACACCAGAAAACACTCCTCATTAGTTCTGCTTCTCATTAAATTACTTAAGAGTATATTAAAGACTAAAGCATTTACTGACCATGATCTGTGAAAAGACAACACAAAAATTAGCTGAGTTGACTCTAAGCAATGCCTTTATCTTTCTGTCTCCTCATAAGGTATGCAAGATGAGAGAAGTTTCCCTTTTTCACATAATCATTTTTCTTACTTTGCTACAAAAAAAAAATGTTTTATCTGTTAGCTCATTCCAATACCCTTTTTGACTATGTGGCCATTTGTATGGAGGTTTTTCTGTGTCTAAGGATATACAAAGAATCTGAGAAATCACATGCAAAAAAATATACTATTAAAAAATCCTATATTCCAAACACGGTGCATAATGGCACAGTCTCCATTTTCCAGGCATATCTCTTGCAGTTTCATGGATGAATTCACAAAAGTGCAGCACACAAACAATTGTAACTGCAGGTACACTGACCCTAACACTGTCTTTTGGGCATGTAAGAGAGTCTAAACTTAACAAAAAGGGGGAAAGCTTGAATTAGCCTCTCCTTACTGGAGAGGGTAAGGAAAAGGACCTACGCTAGAGTTCTGCTTCTTCCTTGTTGCAAATATATATCTATTATACAAAATTAAGAACTTCAAGTTTCCATTCCATGAACTTTAAGAAAGTGTCTTCTAAGTACTCCAAGCCTAGTCAGTAGGCAATCTGAAAAAGAGGAGCAGGAAATCACCAACAGCTATGGTTTAATCATGTAATATGTTACCTGAAAAAGACTCGCCACACAGAAGGGCAGAGATACTGCAGCTGCTGTCTCAAGGCTTTTTGTATCAGTGACTCTGTACCTGAATTAGCCATTTACAGAGAAAAACTAGATGAAATCCTATAGAAAAAGCCCTTGAAGAAAACTGTTATGGTTTTTTTGTTTGTTTTTTCCTTTTCTGATTGGAACTTGGCTGCTATGGAAGAATAAGTGAAAGCACCATATTAAAAGTGAAGTTAAAAACCCACAATGAATAGTTGCTCAACATGCTTTGGCTTGGGTAAGAGAACATAAGACCACAAACTGGTGCCAAAAATCAGTAGAAGTCTGGATATACTTGTAAAAAATACAATGCAAGAGGGAACTGTCACCTCAGAACTGAGAAAAGAAACTGCTGAAACACGCAGATCACAACAAGTGTTGACAAGACAAACAGAAGTGGGAATGTGGAAAGAGAAGCAGAAAACTGAGAAAGTTCAACATGTAATTTGTTTCTCAACAGTAGATGTCTAGGATTCACTAAGGAGCATTTGAGAGCAAAATGTAAAAAAAGATGCACTTATGTGACCTTAAGAACACTAGAAAAACTTTGTTCCTTTACGTGAGTGATAAAGCTGCAAGTACTGAAGAGTGCTGAAAGACAACTAGTAATAAATAGATGATGAAATACAAGAGGGAGTTAAGAGTTTGAGTACATTAATTAACACAAAGATAGTGGAGTCAAGGGGAAAAACTTCTCAAGCACCACTAAAGAAAAAGGAAAGAAGGAAAACACAGAAACACTTCAAGTAAGGCAGGTTTAATCTGGAAAACTGCTTAAAATGTTATTTACAATCTCCCCTCAGATTGCTTTGGATCCTTACAAATTTTAGTATCAGAATTAGTTGAAATGGTGTGTTTTACTCAAACTAAAAATGTCCCTGAAAATACAGCAAGTATTATCTTGCCACTAATATTATTCTTTGTAGATAGCCAAATGCAAGCCACTGCTTATGCAGCCACAGAATAAAGCAGCCACCTTACTCCTCTGGCTGTGTCTTACAACTTGTTGGAAAAATCTCTGAAGTGGGAAAATGCAAAGCAACAGTTGGGTAAAGTAACATTTTAACCTAACCTACAGCTAATGTTTTATTTTGTAAAAGGTATTTAGTTTTCTCAATATTTTGTAACAAACCACTTAGAGGTTTTGTTTGTTTGTTTGTCTGTTTTTTCCCAGCTTTCAGCACTTTAGGCAACCTTTCCTTTTAAGGTTTCTCAATATTCCCTCTCCCCCATGATCAATTTTAGATGTTGGGAAGTCTTAACATCAGGATGTCTTTACTGTAATGTACTCACATTTTGAATTTACCCAGAAAGCTGGATTTTCTGTATAATGACCACATTCCCAGCTGTTAACTCCATGTCAGCACAGACTCTCCCTAGTAACTGCTTTGTTGTTCTTACCTCATGAAATTTTCCTTGAAGGCCACAATAAAAACACTAAAGGGTTTATACTATGGCTCAACCACTTGATGAGAATATTCAAAAACTGAGTTACATTTTTAACTGACAGCCCTGCCCAGCAGTATATTCTGACTCTATCATTCTGCAGTAGCTTAAAGCAGCTCCACCACCTACTCATCAGATGAAATGAATATACTGCTACTTTGGCTGCTGAACCAAAGCTAAACCACTGGGATGTACATCTATCTGTACCTCTCTTCTCCTGCTTCCCAAGCTCATCTGTGTAGATGTGCCCTCACAGAACACACTCCTTTCTTGGAATTTTTAGAACCCATAATTTCTCCCTTTTGCCTTATACTTTCCTACATTTAAAGGAACAAATTTACCTCTGCAACCTTCATGCCTCTGTTACATGTGCTTCAGTTTCCCCTTCTTGATTTCCCCTTCTGAGATACCATGCATGGAATTCTTAATAACTAGGATCTTGAATTCTTTTTTGCTCTTATTAGGGGCTGACAAGAACTAAAACAAAATGCATAGAGGATTTCCCATTCTCAAAATGTCTTTCACCTTACATTGTTTCTGTGAGATCAAAACACCAAGGGGTTAAATGCATTTTTTCAGTCATGTCTCACTGTTTCTCACCAGAATGAATCTCAAGCTTTGCTGCTCAACACAGGCAGGCAGAGAGGGGTGAGAAGTGCAGATGTTTGCCTTCCCCAATAATAGCTTGTTGCCTAGTCTTCCTTCAGAGCACTAGGAAACATTAGTCACATCCATCAATTCTCTGTGTGTATTTCCCTGAAAGAAAGCTGGGGGATATCCACCTGTGCATTCATCTGTGCATATTCAATCTAAGCCCTGCAGTTTATCTCTAACTTGTCTCACATCTTCACAGCTCAGTATTAAACCTGCCCTTGATTTTATAACCTACCATAATCAGAGCAAAGCCAATGTAAGTAAGCTCAACTATTAATACTGCATGCTAGAATAAATAGATTTTGTAATTAAAATAGTGTACTATACTAATATGCAATTCATTATACTGTACCATATTAATATTACTCTAGGACACAGTTGAGATCAATTAACTTATTCACTTTGAATATGTTAAAATTCTTTGTTCCCCACCCTCTGATTATTTTTCACCCTCAAATGTATTAACTCTCTCTGTAATAATTAAGTTTACACAGCTAGTATTCATGCACGAAGGCACTGCTAAAATTAAAACCATGTTATAATTCCAGTTAAGGAGGTGAAAAAAACCATGGCATTACACAAAAGTATATAAAATGCAAAGTAACACCACAAAGTAATCACTGGCCAAAGTATCAGTCAACCAGAGCAATAAAGTAATACCAAGTTCAACTTAACAATTGTTACAGGCCACCCTCTTTTCCTCAGGACCAAAGAGTTCATACCCAACAGTTATGACTACTCTGATAACACCTGGCTAAGTGCTGAACCCAGCCACTGCCACCTACCAGGAAATGGTTCATATCAAGGCCTCATTTGAAAGCAGATATCTCAGACACAGGGTAGAAGCTTGCTGGCACAGCCAAGTTGGCAAGCAAGAACCATGAGACCTAAGATAGCTCATACATATCATACAAATGTAGCTGCAGTCTTTGATTCTAACTGATGGACTTCTAATACAAAGATGTAACTGGAATGAAATGAAAGCAAAAAACAAAGAGGGTTATAAGAAGTCTCTACAAAGTTCCATGTGGGACAGGGAAGATGTGTATTGAATGATTTGTTGTGTCTCAACAAAAATCCCAAGGAAGTAGCCAATGAACTATCAGAGAGCAAAATACAATACAATGAACATACAGCAAACATATAGTATATAGCATAGTATATATAGTATAATATAGTATAGTATATAGTATAGTGTATATAGTATAATCCTACTGTTATGGGCTACCATGGAAACCAGGAAAAACAACCTGGGTTGAAAATTAGACATGAAACAAATTTGAGAGTGAGAACACCCTTTACTGCTATTAGACAAATGGTATACAAGTGCTTATAAATGGGTCTGGGCTGGCATCTCTCCTATTTTATTATTCTGTAAGCAACTACAAGCAGGCTAGACAAGACAGGACAGAGTACTTAAAAGTTTTTAAGAGCACAAAAAAAAATACAATGAACCCCCCAAAATTCCAAAGCCTTTGAGAGAAGTGTAAGTAACTCCAAATGGATAGACCATAAAGCTCTAAGCCATGAATTTAGTTATAAATTGACAAAAATATATTCAAAGGTGAGACTTCTTATGACAAAAGGAAGAATAAGCTGTATTCTGTATTCAACACCAGTAAGTCAAATTTCTGCATAAACTACAAACCTTGATGCCAGCCCCAGAAGACTGGAGCCTCCAGCAAAGAAGAGTGACATTAATAACAAATCTTGAGAACAAAAAACAAACTAACTTATCCAGGTTTTCTGCATTATTATCATTAAGATTAAACCCTCTGTAACTCAGATAAAGAATTTGAGATGGTTTGAATCTCTTATGAGTCCTTTCTTAATCAGGTCTTAGAATTCCAGCCCGCTACCAAAATACTCACATGTGGCAGTAGGAATTGACTGGCATATTTCCTTCTTCTGTGTGTTAATGGAAAGGATTACATCTTATAAAAGTAAATTCAACAATGATTTATTGAAAACTCTGACTGTTCAACAGCTGCTTGGAAAATTACAAATCAAAGTCCTGCTGATCCATAAACCCTTTTAATTCAGAGGAAAAAGCTACTCCATAACTTGTCACTCACCCAACTTGCCAAATAATAAACTGAGATATGAAAACAAACTTTCACCTTTCCTCTGAACATGAAAAGAATGAGGTTTGCTAATATTCCACCCATGGTAACATACCAGGATGAAATTATGACTTCTAGTCAGACATAGTTGAATTTATTTTCTTCACTCTTTAAAAGCAAATATATTGGGGTATGTGATTCTCTCCTTGCACAGCAAAAAATTGGGTAACGTTTTTGTTCTGTTAGGTCATAGTTTAAGAATAACCACCTCACCACAAACTGGATGTAACTTGTCTTTAAAGGCTCTAAAGAAAGAATTCTAATGATTTCCACTATATTCCCCACTGATGTCTGCTTCACAAGAAATGAAAACCATCAGCTGGCTCTAAACTAGAAGTAAAACCTTAAGACAGGAAAGAGTGGAAAGCAAATTGACTGGCCCAGCATCTGTTGTCTTTTCCATTCACCTACAGCTTCAGAACCCCAAGCTGACACAGGTCACAAGATCAAAGAGGCTGAATTACAGCTGCAGTTAGGATGACATGGGATTGAATGTCTTTTTCAGTTATGAAAAAAGACTGAAGGGAATACTTTGAGCACCCTGGTTGAGCTCACTTAAAACAAAAGTTGTGTGAGCAATATCCTTGGAACTGAAGGAATTCCCTATCAATGAACTGTGACACACACAGCCACTTAGTACAGTTATGAACTCAATGGGAAACACATATGCTCTAGTTGTCAAGATCCTCTGTTTCTTTCGGTTCAGAACTTCAGAAAGGGGACTTGATATAAATCCAGCTCTAACTGGAAGAAAGAAGGTGTTGTTATGGGGATCCATGGAAATATACCTGACTCCACCTGGTGTGTTAACTTTTGTATGTTTTAGTCTTCTCCACCATAAGGAAAAAACTAGCTGCTCAAAAGGCAGCATGTGGGGAAACAGGAGTAACAGTGATCTTTTCTTAACCTCCAAGATGCTCTTTTCTTGAAATGTGTCTGCTGCCTCTTCATTAATGAAAAAAATAAAGTCACTTGGAATAGCTAATTAACTAAACTGACTTGAAGAATATAAGATGAAAGTCAAAACAGGGCAAAAATGGTTTGGATCAAGCCAAAAAAATTGCCATGCTTCTGTCACCACAAATTGAAATTCCACCACAACCACCTACTCCACAAAATTATTCCCTGCTAAACTATTTGGAAAAAAGGTTTTTATTTCCATCAAATATATGCATAATCTCTTGTTATAGTCCTCAATTTAATAAATATCATGCTACTTAGCATTATAAGTAGCTATGACCCTCTGAAATGTCATTATTACACAATAACATAATTACAAGTCACCTGCATGATATTCCATTTCCCTGTACAAACAATGTGATGCACTAGTTTATCAGCTTTGGTCCCCCAAAATGAACATTTAGTCCCTTCTTTTAATAGTTGGCCTATCATAGTTTTCTCAATAGATTTTGTGCAGAACTGCTTTACCATATTAATTTGTTCTCATGTTTAAAAGAAGCCAGTACACTAACAACGTGCCTTTCTTTTACAGAGAACACAGTATCTTCCATTTTCTTCTAGATATCTTAATTCATTAATTTGTCATCCACCTTCCTGGCCTCTAAAGTATTACTCCCACTTCTTCTGCCAGAGGCAAATTAAATCTCAGTAAAACTCCAGTCAGTTGTCTCTGTGAAAGAAAAACTGTCTTTAATGAAGGTTACATACTTTTGCTGGTACATCAATGATTTTATTCCTAAATGGTTTCTAAGTCTAGGAATGTGATGTGGTCAGGTTTTGAGTCTCACTTCATCAGCTTATTTCAGGATAACCATTTTGGAGATTTTTGATAATACTCCCAAAACAACTTTAAGACATCAGTAGATCACAGTTTTGTTGCTGTGGGGTGGGAGGGGGTTGGCAGGTGGAGAGGCTTGGTTCTGCATCTGCTTGTACCTGGGTCTCCATCGGGATGACAGAGAAACTTTTGGTAAGAGAGACTCTCTAGTGATCCTGTTTATAGCTCTGCACAGTTGTGAAAACAGAAGCTCAATTCATAGAATCACAGAAACATCAGAGTTGGAAGGGACCTTAAAGATCATCTAGGTCCAACTCCCCTGCCTGGCAGGGACACCTTCCACTAGATCAGGTTGCCCAGGGCCCCATCAAGCCTTGTCTTAAAACATTCCAGGGATGAGGCTTCCGACAACCTTCTCTGGGCAACCTGTTCCACTGTCTCACCACCCTAACAGTGAAGAACTTCCTCCTAATAGCCAACCTAAATCTACCCTCCTCTAGCTTACACCCATTTTCCCTGGTTCTATCACTGCCTGACATCCTAAAAAGTCCTTCACCAGCCTTCCTGTAGGCCCCCTTCAGATACTGGAGGCCACAAGAAGG
>VWZX01008149.1:7152-64017 GCA_013399015.1 Galbula dea
GGTGGGGGGACATGGTTGCGGTACGTGGAAGGGATGTGTGTCTGGGTGGGGGCACATGGAGAAGTGTGTGTTTGGAGAGGACGTCCATGAGCGATGGTGCAGCCTTGGAGGTTCCCCAGTATTCAGGCACGGGTCCTTCCTGTCCTTCTCACCCCTAGCCCTATGCCAGCTCCTGGGGGGCTGTCCCAGCTGGTTGCCTCCCGACCTGTGCCCGAGCAATATGCCACGGTAACTGCCTGAATCCCAGACCTGCTTCTTAGTGTGCCGTCCCCCCCAACCTGCTGGGGTGTCTCCAGCCCTGCGGGAGGAGACTCTATGGGATAGCCAGGGCAGGACCATGCTGGGTGGTGGCAACCTGTGTGGCCCCTGGTGGCCTGTCACCCATTGTCCCAAGCCCCATTCTTCCCTCCCCAAGAAAAAGGTGGAGAAGGGGGTGATATCCAACCCCAGCCTGAGGGGGGTTGGACATTGGACCCTCCCCAGCACTCCTAGGGGGCTACAGGATGTTCCCCAAGGACTGGAGGGGGGCAGCTCAGGTGGCTGCCCCTAGCCCACTCTGAGAGTCTCAGGGAGGGAAGGTGTCATGGATGATCAATGGGTTTAAAAATTTGTTAAATTGGAATATAATAGAATGTATTACTGTAGTTCAGCAAACTAACTCAGCCTAGAATTAGAAATTTCATAACATGTAAGAAGCCAAGAGCACAGAATACTGGAGATATTTCAGGGGAAGCTAACTTAGCTTACTACCACCCAAAGGAATTTGGGTAAGGGGAAATTTGCTTGCTAATACAGCACTTCATGTAACTATAGTGAGTA
Source organism: Galbula dea (assembly GCA_013399015.1). NCBI lineage: Eukaryota > Metazoa > Chordata > Aves > Piciformes > Galbulidae > Galbula > Galbula dea. Next base: position 7,972 of record VWZX01008149.1, read on the forward strand.
GATAAGGGGGCCTTGGCTTGCTAACACAGCACATCAGAATGAAACATTTGATTTCAGGCTGAAGGAATTGGGATTGTTCAGCCTGGAGAGGAGAAGGCTTAGAGGTGACCTTATAGCAGCCTTTCAGTACCTGAAAGGGGATTGTAAGGCAGAAGGGGAAAGACTTTTCTCCTGGTCTGATTGCAACAGGATATGGGGGAATGGCTACAAGCTGAAGGAGGGGAAATTTAGGCTGGAGATTAGAAGGGGGTTCTTTACCCAAAGGGTGGTGAGGCACTGGAACAGGTTGCCCAGAGAGGTTGTGGAGGCCCCATCCCTGGCAGTGTTTAAGGCCAGGCTGGATGTGGTCCTGGATGACCTGGTCTAGTGCATGTGGTATCCCTGCCCATGGTAGGGGGGTTGGAACTAGATGATCTTTAAGGTCCCTTCCAACCTGAGCCATTCTATGATTCTATGGTTCTATGATTCTATGATTCTATGAATCTATGATTCTATGATTCTATAAATCTATGATTCTGTGAATCTATGATTCTATAATTCTATGATTTTGGAGGCTGAAGAGGTGCCAACATCTTCGTTTTGTGACCAATAGTAACCTGGGAGGAAAAGGAGTATGAAGTAACGACCACCAGAGACCACCAGGAAGAGAAACTGTGCAAGTGCCAAGGACATTAGGCTATCCAATGAGTTCTAGGAAAACATATGAATATGTAGATGAGTTCTAAGAAATCTACTGAATATGCAGTAAGCTGTATTAAATGCTGGTACGTGCTCGGGGTGTGTGTGTGTTAGGAGGAGAGATCCCCCACATGCCTGGCGACATTAAAGGAATGCTTCTTTCAGAAAACTTAAACTGCTCTGAGAGTGTTACCTGGCCGACTGTTAGGGTATCACCCTCATCCCCAAATAGGGGGGTGCAAGTAGGAGCCTCCCGCTTGCTGTGAGCCCTGAGGCCCCCCAGACTGTCCCCATTGTTCTTCTAACCCCTCCCGGCCCTCCCGATTTCTCAAACCCCTCCTTTCCTCTACCCCACCGTTGCCATGCGACCGCTGCACGCTCCCAGCATGCCCCGCGGGGTGCCGTTGCCATGGCGACAGGACGCGGCGCGGCCTGGGCCTGGCTCTGTCGGAGGCCTGATGGCGAGCGGCGTGGCTGAGGGCGAGCTGCGGGGTCTCTACGGCTGGCTGGACGCAGTGCCGCTGTCCCGGCCCCGCAGGAACATCGCTCGGGACTTCAGCGACGGGGGTGGGACGGGGAGGACCGCTGAGGGAGGTCCGGGGGAGCCCGGGCCTGAGGAGGGGCCTAGGCAAGGCGCGGGGATGGGCCTAGGTCGGGCCTCAGGACGGTCCTAGGCAAAGCCTAGGGATGGACCTGGGCTGGATCCAGAGTAGGGGGCCCAGCATGGCTGCCACCCCCAGCCCTTCTCCTCCTCTCCTCCCCCAGTGCTAGCAGCCGAAGTGGTGAAGTTCTTCTTCCCCTCCATGGTGCAGCTGCACAACTATGTACCGGCCAGTTCCACGCCACAGAAACTTACCAACTGGGGCCACCTCAACAGGTACTGGGGCTGAGCAGCTCCCACTGCTCGCTCCCTGGCACTGGGAGCACTGGGGAGCCCCACAGAATGTCCTCTTGTTCGCCCTGCTGGGGAGCAGCAGGGAAAGGACTTGTAGTGAGAGGTGGAAGCGTGTGAACCTCATGAGGTTCAAGAAGGCCAAGGGCAAGGTCCTGCACACGGGTCAGGGCAATCCCCAGTATCAGTGCAGGATGGGGGTGAAGGGATGGAGAGCAGCTCTGTGGAGAAGGACTTAGGGATACTGAGGGGTGAAAAGCTGGACATGTGCTAGCAGTCATCCATCCCTGAAACTATCCCAGGTCAGATTGTTTGGTGCTGTGAGCAATCTGCTCTCATTCAGATGTCCCTGCTGACTGCAGGGGGATTGGATTAGGTAACCCTGAATGATCCCTCCCAACCCAAACTGGTATGTGGTCTGATGATTCTGTGAACACACTCAACGTTCAGAGGGACTTGAGCCCACTACAGTATCTCCACCAAATCCACTCAGGGAATTTTAACACTCACCTTTCAGCACTTCTTGTTCCAAAGGTCCCTGGTGACCTCACCTGCTGCTGACATTTGGATATTTGGAGATGAGAGAAACCAAAGGTGGTGGCCCAGGGTCCCACCTGGGTCACCAAACTGTTAAAGCAGCTCAGGGCAACCTCTTGTAGCAGAGACTCAGGCATCGAATTCCATAAGAACAGATGATTTAATGGAGTGGTGCAGCACCAGGGTCAGCTCGAGGATGTTGAGGGTGCTGTAGGCAGTGGGGTGCTCACCTCCCTGACCCTCCTAGGTACTCATCTGACTCCTCTTTTAGGAAAGTGCTGAGGAAGCTGAACTTCTCTGTCCCGGAGGAGGTGATCCGGCAGGTCGTGCAGTGCCGGCCAGGCACGGTGGAGCATGTGCTGCTCCTGCTGCGGCAGAAGATTGAGGAGAAGCAGAAGCAGAGCAAGAAGGTGACCAGCCCAGGGCAGGTCAGTGGGGCCTGGGAGAAGGGAAGCACCCACTTTGTGCCGTGTCCTGCTGGTAGGTGCTGTGTGCTATGGGCTGGAGGGTCATGAGCACAAGTAGCCACCCAACAAAGCTGTCAGCATGATCAAGGCAGGGCTGGACTGAGCTCCAGATGTCCTTGGGGTGTCGTTATCTCCCTGAGCACTTCCATCTCCTCATCACTCCAGGAAGGACATTGAGATGCTGGAGTGTCTCCAGAGAAGGGCAGCGAAGGTTGTGGAGGGTCTAGAGCACAAGTGTTGTGAGAAGCAACTGAGGGAACTGGGGTTGGTTAGCCTAGAGAAGAGGAGGCTCAGGAGAGACCTTCTCACTCTCTGCAACTCCCTGACAGGAGGTTGGAGCCAGGTGGGAGTTGGTCTCTTCTTCCAGGGAACAAGTGGAAATGGCTTCAGTTGGCTTGGGGAGGTTTAGGTTGGAGATGAGGAACAATTTGTTCCTGGAAAGGGTTGTGAAGGGCTGGCCCGGGCTGCCCAGGGCAGTGGTGGAGTCACCATCCCTGGAAGGGTTTCGAAGTGATGTAGGTGTGGTGCTGAGGGCCATGGTTTAGTGGTGACCTGATAGTGTTGGTTAATGACTGGACTTGATCTTAGAGATGTCTTCCAACCCAAACAATTTCATGATTCCCTGTCTGCAGCTCCATGAGGTGCTCAGAGCCAAAAGGGCACCCTGGGCGGGCAGAGCTGGGGTGGGAGCACCCCACCAGGAGCAAATGGGTAGTGGGGCTGCAGATAGAAGCAGGAATTGAGCAGATGGATCCCAGCCAGATCCCCTCCCTGTCCAAGGGCTCTTTGTGGTCTCACCCACAGCTCATGGACAGGTGTGACGTGTTCTCCTTCCTCTCCATGCAGGATCCAGGCGTGGGGGCAGCCCTGCAAGAGGTGACCTACCTGGAGACGGGTACATGAGGCAGGAGGGTCCCATCCCTGTGCTGATATGGGCTCCCTGGGTCTGAACCCCAAACTCTGTGGTCCCTGGAGGGTTTCTGCCTTGTTCTGGAGCCCCCAGACAATGAGTCTTGGCCAGCTTTTGTGGGGCCAGAGGACACTGTTGGAAGGAGGTGTCCTTGTGGGTGGGTGGGGCAGAGCTCTTTGAGCAGCTCCTGGGCTAACTGCTGTTTGTCCACAGGTGTCTCCAAGGCCAAGGGTGGCACAGGAGGAGGCTGTGCCCAGGGGGCTTCCATGGCTGCTGGGTAAGGGTGATGTGTTGCTCCTGGGTGTTCTCCAGGGATGGGGCTTTGGTGGTCCCTATGGGGGTCGGGGGAGCCCTATGCTGTGTGTGGATGAGGAGGATGAGGAGCTGGGTATGCACGTGAGGACCCAATATATGTACAGCTCCATGGGCTGCAAGCAGTGCTTCAGGAAGGGTCACTGATTGTCCAAGTGTTCCCTTCCTTGGTCCAGGGTGAATAAGAGCCAGCACGGCTGTGTCCGTCCTCCCCCAGGGGACACTGATGTCCACCTGCAGTTAGCAGAGAGGGAGCAGGCCCTGCTCATGGCACAGGAGACCATCGAGGTGAGCCCAGCGTCTGTCACCCTGGCCAAATGCCGTCCCCCAGGCAGGGACAGGCTCCCTTTGCCTCCGACACCCAAACAGGTGTTTGCTCAATGCCACCAACCTACTGGGCTGCTCATGCCTCCTGGTGGCACTCTTGGGCATGGTGCCCCAAAACCAAGCTGAGGGTGTCTGGGGTTCTTCTCTCAGATCCTGCAGCTGAAGGTGGGGAGGTTGGAGCAGCTACTGCACCTCAAGAATGTACGGATAGATGACCTCAGTCGACGGCTTCAGCAAGCCCAATGCCACCAGCGGTGAGAGGACCCCTCCCCATCACTTGCCCCACCTTTCCCACCCTTGGGGGCTGCTGCTGAGCTTGGAAGGAGCCAACCCAGCACCTCCCAGTTGCCCCAGTTCACTGGATGGACTCTCAAGGGCAAAAGGCACAGGTGGTGGAAAAGGTGGATATAGAAACAAGGACCTCATGGCCACCTTGGGGACCACCTCCATACTCTGATCCAGCATTGGTGGCATCATGGGAACAACCTGCTATTGACCACGTGGCTGTGACTCTCACTGCACCAGGGTCACCTGCAAGCTTTTGTAGGGTGAAAACCAGTTGTTTTAGCTAAGGCGTGGCTGTGTGGTGTGTGTCCCAGCAGAGGGGCTGAGTTGTGTGTGGTGTCACACGTGCTGGAGGTGACACCACAGCTGGGACAGGAGGCCTGGGAACGGAACTCCAACCTTTTAAGTGTTCTGGCTTCTGAAGGCGAAGGTTGAAGCCTGGGAGGGGCTGCAGATGAGCTGAGGGGCGTGCCATGTCCCGTGTCCAGTGTCGCATGTCACATGTCTTCTGTCCTCTGTTGCATGTCACGTGTCCCATGTTCCTTCCAGTGTGACCCAGCCCTTCCTGCTCCCAATAGGAATTGCTCTTGGCTGCCTGGGGGCGACCTGCTGCCTGCCCCCTGTCATTCCCAGGCAGATGGGACGTGCTCTTTGAAAGGGACCTGGTGACGTTTTCCCGGTGGGACATGTCCTGGTTCCCTTTTCCCACCCTCAATATTCCAGCAGCTGTTTCCCTCCATCCCTCTCTGGCTCCTCAGAGGGATGTGTCTCTTCCCCATGCTCCTTCCCGTTGGTGAAGGGACAGGCAGGCTCCCACTCCAGGAGAGTGGGGTTAAAACAGCCCTTCCTGACCCCTTTTGATGGTGGATTTGGCTGATTATTTTGTTTTAGTTTTTTTTCTTAAACCACCTGAAAATGATGATTTTGGATTTTCCCCCCCACTTTGGCACCTCTGAACGCCGGGGGATGCCCCAGTCTCGACCCCAAGGTCTATCCCCTTCTAGCTCGGCCAGGCTCGGAAATTGGGGTCCGAACAGCAAGTTAAAAAAAGATAAATAAAAATCATTATGAGGTTGCCGTGGCAACCTTTCGCCGGGGCGTGGGAGGACCCAGGTCCCCTCCGCCACGCAGTGCGTCCCCCCGGCCACCGGCGGCGCCCTACAGCGTTGAGCGCCTGCCTGTCACTGCCTGCCATCGCCGTTTGGTCACGCCCCCCAGCGACCGTCCTGCCCCGCGGAGACGAACCCCCGCCAGCCGCTGGGGGCAGGCGCAGAGCTCAGGTGGGCGTGGCGGGAGGGGGCGTGACCGCCAGGAGCAGGCCAATAGGAAGGGCGGAGGGTGTGTCGGGGGCCAATGGGAGGAGAGGGGGTGTGTCCCGCTAGCGGGAAGCGGGGAGCGCGGCGGCGGCGACCGGGACCTATTGGCTCGAGGTGAGTGAAGGGACTGAGGGGGCTAATGGAGGGGAATGGGGATAGGGAGGGACTCTTCCTTTCTCCCCCCGGGTTTTCACCCCCCCCCCTCCGGGGCGTCGGGAGTCCATTGAACCCTCCCGGCAGAACCATTCGAGGGGTCCCCGGTGTCCCGGTGCCTGTGGGCAGGAGTCAGATGCTCGCCAGTATCAGGGTCCAGGGGATGGAACAGAGGCGAACGGGGCCGGCAAGGGACACCCCAGCCTTGGGCTTCCACCTTCCTGGGGCGCCGGGGAATTTTGACCCTTCCCGGCAGAACCATCCGGAGCGTTCCCGGTGTCCCGGTGCTGGTGGGTTAAGTAGGCTGCACAGGCGGTCCGGTAGGGTCTATCCCCACGTTCTCTCCTGCAGCACTAGGACAAGAGGTAAAAGCACAGAGGAGGAGGGAACGACACCCACACCCACGCGTGACCAGGACCGGGGCCACGTGGGTGATGGCGGAGGCAGATTGGGGCCACCTGGTGTGGTGGGAGGGGGGAGGATGGGGGATGGAGGCGGGTGTCAGCTCCTCCTTCTCGCTCCTCAGCTCGGGCTCGGCGTACCGGGAGCCTCGGGAAGGGGAGGGGGCTGAGCCCCGGGAACCCACCAGTGGAGGTCCGAGCCGTGCACTGTGCCAAGGCCACTGTGACTCCGTGAGCCCCACGGTCACCCTCACCCTGGCTGCCTCCTGAGCCCCGCCTTTGCTTTTACCCCAGCTGCGGGGGGTTCCTTGCTCCCCAGCCCTCCTGGGGAGCCACGTCCTGCCCCAGGGTCTGCACCCATGGACATGTGTCTCCATCCTTGGTTTATCCCAAAACATCCCCAAATCCCGCCTGGCTCTTTTCCGTTTTGTATCAGCTCATCTTGGGGCAGCAGCATCCAGGGTGTGTGGGGGCTGTGGCAAGGGTCTGTGCCCTCCTCCCTCTCCAGCAGAGGTTCCTTTTCCTTTCAGCTTCACCTTTTTAAATCTCCTTTCCCCCAAGGATGATGATGTTGATGTTTTTTTTCCATGAATTTTCCTTGTACTTGGCAAAATGAGCTGCTGACAGGGCTGTGCTGGCCACCTGCATCCTGCTGATGGGTGCTCAGTGCGGGGACTGGGTGTTCTGTGGTGTTATCAGCCCATGTTGGGCTTCCACAGCCCGGTTGAACCATAGGGAGGAGGCTTGAATCTCAGTTTCCATCACTGAGGGCTTTGGGGTGTCAGATCCTGAATCCCTCCACAGAAGGTGAGTCCTGTCACCTCCAATGCAGTTCCAGTGCTGGTGGGTGCTGAAGGGGACCTTGCTTCTCCCTCCATTATCCTGTGGGGGCTGCAGTCCTTGTGGAGGCAGTGTCAGACATGGGGAGAGGGGTTTTGAGGAGGGAAAAGGGATTTGTTTCTTGAGGAAAATGGTTCTTTTGGGGAGGTAATTTTTTTAGGGGGGGTGTGAATTGGGTGTTGAGGATGAGTGGATTTTTGAGGGGTCCAGGTTTGGGCTTTTGGCAGCCAGTAAAGGCTTCCCCAGCTCAGAGCTCAGGGTGGTGGCTGCTGGAGCCTTTGCAGGAGGAGGAACAGGGAAACTGAGGCACAAGACACTCTCTGCTTGGCGCTGGAAGATGTACTGGTCTCATCCTTGGTGTGAATCCTCCTTTCCCCAGGCAGGAGGTGGCTGCATCCCCCAGAGCCAGCAGAGCAGGAGCAGGAGCTGGGGTTGGGTGATGCTCTGGGGGTTATGGGGGGCAGAGGGGCTGCTGCCCAGGGGCCTGTGTCCCTCACCCCTTGCCATGGGGCTGGGCACAGGCCCTGGCATATTGCCCACCTGCAGGCTCCTCCCTGGCAGCTCGTTGCCGGAGTGGCACCAGTATGGTGCCATGGTGTCCGTGGGGCTTGGCTGGACCTGGCACCAGGTTCTACTGCCCCTACCTAACCTTGCCTGTGCCCTCCCCAGCTCCAGCAGCTCTGGGCCATGGCCTCCTGCCCCTGCTTCTGAAGACTGGCACAAGGACAACTGAGCACTGTGGGGACACATGGCTACAGCCAACAAGGGTGAGTTCTTCTTGGGGGGGAGGTCCCCTGTCCTACCTCTGCATTCCTTGTCCACTCTGGAGTTCCCTGCACTGATGTGGGACCAGGCTCCAAGTTTGATGTTCCTTTCTGGTGAAGAATCTCTGCTTGTGGCCTTCCTGAGGGCTTCCTTCTGACCATGGCCCTGATGAGGGGGTTCCATGTCCCTGTCAGGGGGTCCCTCTGCCTGTATCCCTGCGTGGCGGTCCCATGGCCCTGTCAGAGGATCCCCCTGCCTGTGTGCCTGCCAAGGGGGTCCTTTGGCTCTGTCACAAAGTCCTGTGTCCCTACCGGGGGTTCCCCTCTGCACATGGCCCTCCTGAGGGTGTCCTATGTCCCTTCCAGGAGGTCCCTCTGCCCACAGCCAGGGGTGCAGGATTGGGTGCTCCTGGAGTGCTTCTTGCCTCACCTGGACCCCAGCTGCCTCCCCAAAAGGCTCTGGCAGTGCCAGGTTTGGGGAGCTGGATGCTTTGGAGGTGCCAGGAGGGGATCCAGAAAGGTTCTGGCAGTGCTGGGCTTTGTGGGTCCTGGGAGTGCACCCCAAAAGGCTCGGGCAGTGCTGGGCTCCGGGAACTGGATGCTTTATGCATGCCAGGAAGGAACCCATAAAGGTTCTGGCAGTGTTGGGCTTTGTGGGTGCCAGGAGGGTACCCCAAAAGGCTCTGGCAGTGCTGGGCTTTGTGGGTGCCAGGAGGGTACCCCGAAATGCCGCTGGCACGCGTGGCTCTGCGGCAGCAGCTCCCAGCTCTCTGCTGTGCCGAGCCGAGACAAAGCCCGAGGAGACTCTTTGTGCTGCTGCTGGGCGTGATTTCATCTCCTTTTGTGCTCTGGTCACGGCTTTGGCCTCTGCTGCTCCTTCCCTGCTGCTGTGGGGCCGTGGGATGGCTCCATCCCTCCTCCCTTCTCCCTCCGTCCCTCTCCCCATCCTCTGGGACAAGGACCAGGCGAGTGGTCCCTTGGTAGCCATGCCAAAGGACAGGCTGGTTGCCTGCTCAGGGCTACCTTATTCCCAACAGCATGGGGGAAGGAGGAGTTTGGGGGTCTCTGGGGATGGAGGACCCTCCATGCTTCCCTGCTCCCAGTCCTGCCTCTCTTGGGTGGGGGAACACCTTCATTTGGAGGAGCTGTGGCGACTTTGAAGGTGACATCTGCTTTGCTGCTGACACGTGTGAGGCAGGTGGGTCCCCCCCACTCCGTGGTAGGGTGTAGGTCAGACCCCCACTGCAATAGGGCAGGAGTCTGGGGGACTCTGTGTAGGGTGTGGCACATCCCCATGTCCCTTCTGCTATGATTGTGGTGGGACAGCAGCTCCTGGTGATCTGCCGCCTATGCCTCCCCTTGCTGCTGGGGGTGTGCATGTTTCCATGCAGGTCCTGTGTGGTGGGGTCCCTGCCCCTTCCACCCTGCCCCACAGGAGCTGGGATGGGGACACAGCATGGTGCATCCTCCCAAGGTCACTGAGTGGGTGGGTCACCCATTTCCCAGGACAGCAACTGAAGGCTTCTTTCACCTTCCTCTTCTCCTGAGGGTCTTCACATGCACCATTCTGGGGGCAGGGAGGGATACCAGAGCATATTTGGTATTTTCCCTGCTGATCTCCTGGCATGGGTCAGGGTTTGGCTCCTTGTGTCCCATCACAGTGGGCAGGGAGGGTCCCATCTGCATCCCCCTCCCCACAGCTGAGCCTCTTGCCCTGCCCTGGGTGCAGGGCAGGGATTTGTGCCAGGACTTTTCTGGCTGAACAATGCCCAGTTAGTACAATTCCAGCCTCTCCAGCCTGCCCAGGCACAAAGAGCCTTTTCTTCACGGAAGTGGCAACAATTTGCTCCTGGCTGCTGCCAGATGGATGCCATCATCCACCAGACCAGGGGCTTTCCTGGGGTGTACCCAGGAGGAGGAGGGGCTGGTTTTCCTTTCAAGCCCAGGCACCCTCTTGCAAAGGTGGGGGTGGAAGGGTCCATGGTCTTTGGGTGGGCTCCTGCTGGCTATGGGGGCCTCAGTGTCCCCATGCAGCTGCTTGTCCTCATAGATCCACGGCACATCTAGGTTTCTGTGGAGTTTGGTCCAGCTTTGAAGACCTGGAGATCCTTGCCAAGCACCTTGGGCCAGGTTTAGATCCCTGGACAACCCTGCCCAGCACCTTCAGCCAGGTTTAGAGCCCTGCCCAGCATCTTGACCCAGGTTTAAAGCCCTGGGGAGCCCTACCCAGCACCCTGAGCCAGATTTGGATGCCCTCTGGGCATTAGCTGGTGGAAGCTCCATGTGCTTCTCCCTGCTTGGAGGACAATTTCTCTGTGGCTGCTCCTCACCAATGTCTTTGTGCCCCCTCCCCAACCTGTGGGAGTGGGTGTTTGGGAAATGGGAATGGGACAAAGTGGGGAAGCTCCTCCACATCCAGGGGTGCTCTGGCTTCGATGTGTCCCCTGGGGACATAGAGCTTGGGGGACATGGAGCTGGGGACAGAAGGACCGTGCCCCAGGTGGGCAGGGAGTGACACTCATGCTCTGTCCTCTCCTCCCCATGCAGGCAGCAAGGCAAAGGCGGGGGCTGTGCGCTTTGCCCCCTCCCAGCCCCCCGAGGGGGCCCACGGCCACGTCCACTTCGATGAGAAGCTCCATGACTCGGTGGTGATGGTGACAGAGGAGAAGGATGGCAGCTTCTTGGTCAAGGTGGGGACCTGGGGAGGGTGTCTGTGGTGGATAGCCATGGTTAGACATTTGCTGACCAGCCCTAAGGAGCCTTTTCTATGTAGAGGGCATGATGAAGGTCTCCTCCTGCCTCTGAGACACATGGTGGGGAGCAGGGTGAACTCTTGACCTGCTGAGGAGCAGGAGCTGTGTGGTTTACCCTGGGGTGGGCATGGTGACTGTGGGCTGGCAGCTGGCAGTGCCAGGGGGAGAAGCACGTGAGGTGCCACCATGCCCACCCCACGCTGGGTAGGGGAAATAATAACAACAACCACCCACAGCTCAGTGATTGCTAAGTGATTCAGAGCTGTTTTTAGGGCAATAAACCATCATCCACACGAGAAAGGAGTGACTCAGAGCTGGAGGGGGAGCAGATCTCTTTGGAGGGGTTCAGATCCCTCTAAGGTGGGCTCAGATGTGCTTCAGATCCCTCTGCAAGAGCAGAGATGGCTGATAAAAGGTTATTTCTTGGGGGCAGAGGGTCCCAAAGGAGAGGTTGGGATGGAAGGAGGGGGTGAAATGGCCACAATAAAGCAGCTCTGGGCAGAGGACTGGTGACCTGTACCTCCAGGTCACTGCCAAGGTGACCATCTCAGGCTTGGGGCTCAGTGGCTGGAAAGCGCCTGGTGGAAAAGGATGTTGGCTGACAGCAGCTGAAGTGAGCCAGCAGTGTGGCCCAGGTGGCCCAGAAGGCCAAGAGCATCCTGGCTTAGATCAGCACTAGGGTGGCAGCAGGGATTGTCCTCCTGGACTGGGCACTGGGGAGGCCACGCCTTGAATCCTGGGTTCAATTTTGGGTCTCTCACTCCAAGAAAGACATTGAGATGCTGGAGTGTGTCCAGAGAAGGGCAAGGAAGGTGGTGAAGGGTCTAGAGCACAAGTGTTGTGAGGAGCAGCTGAGAGAACTGGGGTTGGTTAGCCTGAAAAAAAAGAGGCTGAGGGGAGACCTTCTCACTCTCTGCAGCTCCCTGAAAGGAGGCTGGAGCCAGGTGGGAGTTGGTCTCTTCTCCCAAGATACAAGTGGGAACAGCCTCAAGTTGCACCAGGAGAGGTTTAAGTTGGAGATGAGGAACAATTTGTTCCTGGAAAGGGTTGTGAAGGGCTGGCCCGGGTTGCCCAGGGCAGTGGTGGAGTCACCATCCCTGGTGGGTTTTCAATGCCATGGAGATGTGGTGCTGAGGGACATGGTTTAGTGATGCCCTGGCAGTGCTGGGTTAAGAGTTGGACTCAATGATCTCTTTCCCGACCCAAACAATTTCATGATTCTCTCATTGTCCTCTCTGTTTGTTTCTCTGTTGCTGTAATGCCTCAGAGCTGCTCATGGCCAGGAATGTGTGTTTGTGGTGTGTGTTTATATCTGAGTGTGTGTATAGATAGAATTCCACCATCCCAGGTTAGAAGGACCTCAAGGATCATCTGAGCCAACCTTTCTTGGGAAAACAGATATGTGTTGCACATGCACATGTGTATACACGTGTATGTGTGTATTGTGGTGGCTGAGGTGCAGCTTGGAGCATGTGTGAAGGGAAGGGGAGACCAGGCAGCTCATCCCCAGGATGGGACTGTCCTTTTGGTCAGGCTGGATCCTGGCTCTGCTCCAGGCTTGGCCTCGGGTCCAGAGCTTTGCTGCTTCCTTCCTAAAATGGCTTTTTCTGAGGGGGATGGGGAGGGATCCCTCTCCAGAGGGGGAAGGTTCCAGAAGGACTCTGCATTCCATCCTGGCAGCAGATCCGTGACACTTGGAGTTGTGCTCTGGGAATCGTCCTGGCTTTTGGAGACATGGAACAGCAGCTGGACACTGGGAGAACTGGGATGTGCTCCTGTGCACCTCAGGGGGCTTGTCCTTGGGGCTTTGCTCACCTCTGCTTGCTTTATGCAGCCAAAAGAGGTGAATTTGTGACATTTTCCCCAGTTATTTTGGAAGAATCATTATGTAGCTGCTGTCCCCCAACCTTCCCCTGGGCCCTTGGGTACCTGGTGGGTCCCTGTTCCCGGGATGGGATGGCAGCATGGGACCACCAGTGTGACACGTGCCTCCTCCCTCTCCCCCATGTTGTTCCCCTCCCCTTGCAGGTGGGATTCTTGAAGATCCTCCACAAGTATGAGATAACCTTCCTCCTGCCCTTGGGGCAGAGGCTGGGGAAGGACATCTGTGCTGTGCCCATCCCCAACCCCAACCTCCGAGTCCTCAGCATTACCCCACTGCCCGAAGGTAAGACCCCTGTGTGCCCCCCCATGCCTCCCCTCTCTTTCCTGCTCTGTTCCCACAGCAGCTGCTCTACTAGGTCCCAGATCCTGCCCTTGCTCCCCTGCAGCCATGGGAGGGGGGCACTGGGGGGGCTGCCAGACCCAGATGTACTCCCCCTAAGTGCTCATGCAGATTGCAGGGAGAGTGGCTCATGCTGGAGCCCCATGGGGAGCATGAACCAAGTGCTTCTGTGGGGTGGGAGACAACTTAGCAGCACCCTGGTCCTGGGTGCACCCATGACCGCCTGTGGGGATGATTCCTCTTGCTCAGGGAGCCCAAAGCCCCCCAGGGTTGGATTCTATTGCTGGGGTGTTCCTACCTCAGTGAGTGAGAGTCTTCCGAAGTGCTTTCCAAACCCCAAGCCTCGCTTGGATCAGCACTAATGTGGCAGCAGGACTAGGGCAGGGATTGTCCTCCTGCACTGGGGAGGCCACACCTCGAATCCCAGGTTCAATTTTGGGCTACTAACTCTGAGAAAGACATTGAGGTGCTGGAGTGTCTCCAGATAAGGACAAGGAAGGTGGTGAAGGGTCTAGAGCACAAGTGTTGTGAGGAACAGCTGTGGGAGCTGGGGTTGGTTAGTCTGGAGAAGAGGAGGCTCAGGGGAGACCTTCTCACTCTCTGCAGCTCCCTGAAAGGAGGCTGGAACCAGGTGGGAGTTGGTCTCTTCTCCCAAGATACAAGTGGGAACAGCCTCAAGTTGCACCAGGAGAGGTTTAAGTTGGAGATGAGGAACAATTTGTTCCTGGAAAGGGTTGTGAAGGGCTGGCCCGGGCTGCCCAGGGCAGTGGTGGAGTCACCATCCCTGGAAGGGTTTCAAAGTGATGTAGGTGTGGTGCTGAGGGCCATGGTTTGGTGGTGACTTGGCAGTGCTGGGTAAGAGTCATCTCTTTACCCCAAATGATTCCCTGATTCCTTGATTCTCATCCTCCCCTGGAGCACTGCAGGCTGACCAGGCTGTCCCTGACCCATGGGGGCTCTGGGGACAAGTCCCCCTTGGGCTGTAGCAGTGAGGGTGGCATTTGGTCCTGTCCATCCCAGTGTCCATGCCAGCACTGCTGCCTCCAAGAGCTTTACTCCATGTTTCTCCTGTGGTTTCTCCCAGGAGATGCCCAACCCCAACCCATGTGCTTCAGGAGAGGCTTTTGTGGCATTTCAATCCAGGAACCTGCAGAACACTGTCCAGACACGCTGATATTTTTAGCCCTTGCTTTGTCTGCTCCTTGCCTGTGCCCAGGGTCTGGAGGAACCCTGGGGGGGGGCGTGCATCACCTCCCTGGCTGCCACCAGGCTTCTTAATTCTCTTGTTAAGGAGAATAATGGCCTGAAACATAAGCAGAGATGCTATCTGAGCTGTGCTTGGGGCTGTGGCACAGCAGTTCTGTCCCAGCCCAGCACACAGGGCACATGGCAGCCCCCCAGGATCAGGGTTTAGGGGTCCCACTGGCTATTCTGCCCCCTCCTTCCTTAGCCCCCTCCCAGTTCCTGCAGCCCCCTCAGGATTGGGGCTGGAGGTCCCGCTGCCTGCTCTGCCTTCTCCTTCCTCATCTCCTTCCCAGTTCTCCCAACCCTTGATTCCCAAGCCCCCCAGGATCAGGGCTTTGGGGTCCCACTGGCTCCTCTGCCTTCTCCTTCACAGTTCTCCCAACCCTTGGTCCTGCAGTCCCTCAGAATCAGGGCTGGGTGTCCTCCTGCCTGCTCTGCCTTCTCTTTCCTCATTTCCTTCCCAGTTTCTCCTAGCCCTCAGCCCTGCAGCCCCCCTGGATAAGGGCTTAGAGGTCCCACTGGCTCCTCACCCTTCTCTTTCCTCCTTCCCTTCCCAGTTCTCCCAACTCTTGGTCCTTGCTGGCTCTATCCTTAGCTCCATGCCTGCCATGCTGGTTTGGTCACAGCCCCACGTTTGTTGCCCCAGAGGCACCTCTCTCCATACCTCACTGTCTGCACTTGGGAGGTTAAATCTCTTCATCCTCTGCTGGTTCTGGTGGTTCAGCTCAGGCTGGGAGGTGGAAGGTGAAGAGCAGCTGTGGATTTGAAGAGCAGAGCCTGTGGGCTAGTGGGAACAGGGGCAGGGTTTGCTCCAGAAGGCACCAGGCTCTGGTCCAGGGTCAGTTAGCCATGGGAGGAGAAAGGAGCGGGGCTGGGCACAGTGGTCCTGGCACAGCAGCTGGGCCAGCTGAGCGCCACCCTGGGCTAGGTGACAGCACTCCAAGGACATGGAATCACCTCTGAGGACACAGGAGGCTATCAAGAGCTTTGGGGCACTTCAGCTGGTGAAGTTGCCTGAAGGATGATCTGCCCAACATCCATCAGCGCCATGGGGCTGCAGCTCACCCAAGTGCCCTCCTGGAGTGGGGCAGTGGCTAGCAAGGAGAGGCTGTGGCTAGCAGGGAGGAGCTGTGGCTCTTCCTGCACTGCTGCTGGCACTGCCCCAGCAGAGCACTTAGGCTTTGTTTGTTTGAAGCTTTCTCACTTCAGCTTGGGCATGGGGCCAGGCTCTGGGTAAGGAGCCCTGTGGGGACGCTGAGCAGCTCTGGTGGCACCCAGAGGAGGAGTCTGGTGTCTGTCCCCAAGGTCCTCAGGGTCCTGGTGACAGCTAGGGCTCCCCTCAAGGTTCTGCTCCCCTTGTCCTGGGCTGTGGGCAGGGAAGGAGCTTGCCAAGTTTGCCCAGCCATGGGCCACATCCAGCCCCAGCCTGGGCAGAATATGATGCTTGGCTCCTGGCTGTGGTGACAGCACTGAGCAGGGCTGTGACCTGGCACAGACACGGTGACAAAGCTGGGTGAGCAGGGGCTGGAGATAAGGAGGGGTGCAGACAGGGCAGGAGATGGATGGGGGCAGGGATGCACGAGGGGTGCAGGCAGCCTGAGCCTGGCTCTCAGGGTGTCTCTGTCCCCAGGTCACAGCGTGAGGTGTGAGTACACAGCCCACAGGGAGGGAGTGCTGAAGGAGGAGATGGTCCTAGCCAGCGAGACCAGCCAAGGTGCCTGCGTCAAGGTCATGGTCCAAGCTCGTGTCATGGGTAAGGGTCTGCCAGTGGGCTGGGGGAGGGGGTGCCAGGGAGGGTCCTGCGTGGGCCCTTGGCTTTTGGAGGAGCAATGCCTCCCTGGCACAGCTGGTAACAACTGGGGAAGTACTGCTGTGTCTTGGGGAGCGAGGGCTGCTCCCTGCATTCACCACTCCCTGCTTTGTGCTCCCCATGTCCCTTAACCCTTGCTTTGTCCTCCTGCATCTCCTAGACCCTGCTTAAGTCTCCCTGCACCTCTTGGACCCTGCTCCATCCTCCCTGAGTTCCCCCAGACTCTGCTCCATCCTCCTGGCATCCCCCAGACCCTGCTTTCTGCTCCTGCATCCCCTGACCCTCCTCCATCCTCCTGCATCCCGAGACCTTGCTCTGCCCTTGGGCTCCGCTGCATCCTCCCTGAATCCCCCAGGTCCTGGTCAGTCCTTCTGCATCCCTTGGACCCTGTTCCATCCTCCCTTACCCTGCTTCCTCCTCTGTCCTTCCCCATCACCAGTTCTCCCAGTCCAGCCACTCCTCACCCTCTAGACACTTCTGAGGAATGGCTAAACCAGAGGATTTTCACCCCAAAAATCCCAGGGGATGAGGCTGCAGGACCTGCAAGGTGGAGGGGTGAATGGAAGAAAGAGCTGCAGTGGGTGGGGGGCACTTCACTCCGAGCCCACTGGGGTCTCCCCCTCTGGGTGCCACCATCCCCTGTACAAAGACCACAGGAGGGAGGATGAGCACCCACAGACCTGAAGACTCCCCCCAAAAGTCTCTCAGAGAGGTGTAGGTAGCCTCCTGGGGTGGTGGCCCCTGGCTCTGTCCCCAGCTGTCCCCTCCTGTCCCACAGACAGACACCATGGCACCCCCATGCTCCTGGACGGGGTGCGCTGCGTCGGCGCGGAGCTGGAGTACGACTCGGAGCAGAGCGACTGGCATGGCTTCGACTAGCCTGGCTACCACTAGCCCACCTGCCACCAGCCCTCCCCACCTCTTGCCCTCCATGGGGCTCCTCAGGAGGAAGTGCGACTTGGAGACAAGACCAAAACAATCACACTCCAAGCCCCTTCCCTTTGGGGTCAGGGGATGCTGGGGGGCTGCAGCTCTGGTGCCAAGCTGCTGCTCCCCAGTGTGTCCCTGACATGCTCACAGGGTTGGGGAGTCCCTGAGGCTCTCCCAGGTCTCAGAGCCCTGGGTCAGGGATTCCTGGGGTGGGGGTGCTGTAGCTTGAGGGTACCGTGGGGCTGGGGCCAAGCTGCTGCTTCTGCTCCTCAGCATGTCCTTGCCACGCTTGCGCGGTTGGGGGTATCCCCAAAGCACCCCATAGCCGTGGGGTTAGGAGGTCCCCAAAGCATAGGATAGGGGTTCCCCCAAATCCCAGCTCCTCACGAAGGGATTGCACTTGCTGCCTCCACCCTTTCTTGCTGCTTCCTCCCTAGGAGAGGGGACATTGGGGTGTGGGGCTGAGCAGGGCCAGGGCTGGATCCAGCAGTGGGGAGGGGGGGAGCTGAGTGCCCATGTCCCTGTGTCCATCTGCTGTCACAGCCATTGCCTCCATCTCCTCGGCTTTGGCCTTTTCCTCCCGGTAGGATCTGTGGTACCAGGACCAGAAGTGGCTTGAGGCTTTATGTGCCTATATATATATATAAATATATAGATCTATATCTACACAGCCTTGTGTACGTGGTGGGAGGAGAGGTACAAAACATGGAGGGACATCATCAGAGCACCCCCAGGAAACCCTTCCAGGGAGTGTTGAAGCTCATGGCTACAACCTGATGAAAAGGAGGGGAGTGAGTCATGGGACAGTCCCAGGGCTGGCATAGGGGGTGGTAGGGTCACCTACATCTCTTTGGGTACCCAGAGGGGCTCTGTCGCTGCCCTGCTTGTCTATGCAGCCCTTGGGACAGTTGGACCTCAAGCCCTTTCAGTCAGGTCTTGACCTCTTTTAGTTCAGTGGGGATCAACTTTGGGGTGTCCCCTGAGAAGGGAGAGGTGGGGATGAAAAGGGAGGGTCCAGTGGGAGCTGGTGGCCAGGACTGGGAGCTTGCTTGTTCTTTGCCCCTGAGGTCCTGGGGTATCCAGGAGCCCAGCACAGGGGCTGGTCTGGAGCCCACTATGGAGGTTGATGGGGGACCAGAGCTCAACACAGGGCCTGATGGGGGTCAGGAGCCCAACATGTGGGCTGGTGAGGGTCCAGAGCCTAACACTGGTGTGAGTTGGGAGTCCAATGTGGGAGCTGATGGGGGCCCAGGGTCTGCTGTGAGTGCTGATGGGGGTCTGGAGCCCAAGATGGACACTGATGGAGGACCAGGGCCCAACACTGGTGCTGGTAGGACAGCAGCACCCAACTTGGGGCCTGAGGAGGGTCCAGAGCAGGTGGCAGGTTCCCAAGGTGTCCTCTTCAGCCCCAGGGCAGGGTTAGGAGCTCAGTTGGAGAGGAAGTCGATGGTGGCTCGCACCATCTTGGAGGTGCGGATGTCCATGGCGGTGACCTTGATCTCCGTGTCCCCAAACTGCATGCTGGTGCGGATCTCCCGGCGGCCAGGGGCCGGGCTGCCAGCATCAGGCAGCGCCTCCAGCTCCAGGCTGATGGTGCCACACTTGCGCACGCCGGGGTCGGTGATGTAGGTGACGTCGTCGGTGGCGCTGCAGTAGATGTTGATGATGGTCTTGCGTTGGCCCGGCCGGGCCGGGCAGTAGCTGCGCTGGACCACTTCCCCCAGGGCCACCGACTGGTCCACAGAGACAAACTTCTCAAAGATGTCCGTGCACCAGTTCTTCCCTTCCTTCACCAGCAGCTTCTCCCGCGGGTGCTTCCCCTCCACAAACTTGTTGAGGACCCCAACGCCGTAGGTCAGGGGGGAGCGGCGCACGCGGACGATGGTGGGGTCGAGGCCAAAGAGCACGGCCCCCTTGAGGATGGTCAGCCCCACATCCTGGGGGATGATGACACGGCAGATGGGGCCAAAGGCTGCTTGGACTGCGTGCTGCAGCATGGCTGATTCTGCAAAGCCTCCCACCAGGAAGAGGAACTTGATGCCTTGGACCTCTGGCTTCTTCAGGAGGTCATCTGGGGAGGGAAGGGTGATGTTGAGCAGGGCTGGGTGCTGCCTGTCACCCTCTACCCCTCCTCTGGTGGGCACCAGGCAGGGTGCTGGGGGTGCTCCAGGGGACAGAGGGTGCTCCCACACGCCCCCAGGACCTACCAATGTGTTTGATGATCTGGGTGATGGTGGGTTGGAAGAGCTCGCTCATGGCCTCCGAGGACATCCGCAGCATCCCTTGGGATGACCACTTCACAAAGTTGACGCTGGGGAAGGAGAAGGGGGGTCCAGAGTTGCTCCTCACCAAAGACTCTCCTCTGATCTTCCTCTGGGACCCATGGCACACCCATCCCCATATTCTCCATCACCATGGCCCCATGACACATCTCCACCACCATAACCCCCACCCCAGAAGCAGACCACAACCTCCCTTGCCCTCTCTTCCAACCCAGTTTAGGTTCTACTGGAGCCACCTGCTCCCTGGGGGTGGCCAGACCCCCATGTCCCCTCCCTCAGCCAGCAGCTCACTTGCTCTTCCTGAGGGCTGTCTCCACGTTCTGGCCCCGGTGCTTGCGGTAGAAGTCGATGAAGGAGAAGGGCAGGGAGATGTTGAGGGGGCTGGCACGGGAGGGGGCTGCCGCCCTCTTGCGAGCCTCAAAGGCGATGGTGAGGTCTACCCAGGCAGCAGGACGCTTGGCCTTGAAGGTGCTGATGAAATCTTCCCCAAAAATGTGGCACAGCAGCTTCTCGAAGGCCAGGTCCACCCCCACGGCCCCATAGGGACCTCCTGAGCACCAAGGGGGAGGGTGGGTCAGGCAGTGTCCCCATGGCACACACATCCCCGTGTCCTTCATGCCTGTGTCCCCATGGCACTCCTTCCCCGTGTCCTCCATCACTGGCACACGTCTCCGTGGCACTAGGAGCTGTGGTCCATGGCACATGGGGACCTGGTTGGGTTTTGTGGCCCCAAACCAGGGTGTCCTGGGGCTCAGCTCCTGTCCTACCTGCACCCCCACAGCCCTCTCCAAGCAACACCCAAACCCAGTATCTCTGTCCCATCTTGTCACCCCAGAACCCATCACTCCCTGTTCCCACCCTGTCCCCTTCTAATCCAGCACCCAAATACCCATCCCACCTGAACCCCTCAAGCCAATACCTCTGTCCCTGTCACCCCAGAACCCAGCACCCCCTGTCCCACCTGAACCCTCCCAGCAACTCTTGTTCCTCTATCATCCCCCAAGAGCACTGCCCCGTCGCACCTTGTCACGCCCCAATCCAGTACCCCTGTCCCACCCTAATCCAGTACCCCTGTCCCACCCTGTCAACCCCTCCACCCAACGTTCCTGTCCCAGATTGATCCCTCCAAGCCCAGCACCCCACAACCCATCACCTCTATCTCACCTGAACCCCCCACCCATCGCCCCATCCCCCCCCAGCTCCTGTCCTGCTCCCTGCTAACACCAGATGGTGCCACAGCCCAAGCCACCACCCTGCAGGGGACAGGGAGGAGGTCACTGGGGGGTGCTGGCGGTGTTACGTCAGGATGGGTCTGGGGTCCGCAGCCCACCTGAGGCTTTGTAGAGCTCCTTCAGCGTCCCCTGAGGCTTCTCGATCTGGTGCACAGTGAGGTCGACGGTGCCACCACCACAGTCAGCCACGATGTACCGGTCACCTGCAGGTAGGGACAGTGACAAAGTTAGGGTACTGGATTCCCCCCACAACTACTCTAGGGTCTCCCCCAGACCCCCGGCACCGGGGCTGATCCCCCTGGACCCCCAACCCATGGGCTTGGACCAGGCACAGGGACAAAATTCAACTTTAATCAAAATGGGGATTTTTGGGGGTGTTTTTCTCCCTAGCTGAAGAAGTTCTGGAGGGCAGAAGGTGCACATGGTGGCAGTGGCTTGGAACAACAGGACAGGAAGATGACAGATCCGACAGACCCTGCCCTCAACAGCATCATCGGGGGGAGGGGGGTGGTGGGACGAAGGGATCAGATCAAGGCCAAGTAGCAGACCAGAGCAAAGTCCCCCATGTCACTTTGGGTCACATCTCTACAGGACCCTTACCACATGTTGGTGAAGGAACCTGGAGGCTTCGCCACTATAAAAAGGACATCCAGCCCCCATCCCCTCACCCAAGATGACCCTGCTTGTCCCCCCCATCTTCCCCCAGTAAATCCTCCCTGGAAGAACTGGGAGGTGATGGTGTCCCAACCCCTCCTACCTGCCTGCATCTCCGACCAGAGCTCCCCTACTCCTGACTCCACCAGGAACGTTCGGCTGTGACGGGACCTCCGGAGCTGCTCCCGGGCTGAGGGACACAGCAGAGGAACCACCATCAGGTTGGGGGACACCGGGGCTAGAAGCATCCCTGGGATACCCCCCAGTGAGTAGGGAATGCTGTTTGGGGGCTGTGCTGGGAGCACTGGTTGCCTTCTCCTCTCCAGCTGGGAGATCTGGATAGTCCCAGCCCCACCATGGTCCAGCCATCCCACTGCTCTGCTAAGGATCCCACCTCACCATGGCCAGCCCAGGGACAGGCTGAGGCCACCTCTTCTCTGGTTCTCCCTGTCTGGGTGAGGTTTCCTTCCATCAGAGCAGCCCGGAAGGGCAGGGAGATGTTTGGGGAAGTTGGGGTATTTTTGGCTCACTGGGATGGTCACCACACACCAGTTCCATTAGCCTCAGCCCCAGGATGCAGCTCAAAACCCTCCATAAATCCAGATGGGACCCCAGGAAGACCAGGGTTGTGGCCACCATCAGGTGCCAGCTCCAGGGATTGGTCCCAGCAAGACAAATTGGCTCTGTCCCAGTAAAATCAGAGTGGAAAGGACCTGAGGTGCTTCCATGTGTGTGGGAAACATTTCCGGGAGGGTCTCAGCCCACCCTGGAGCAGCAGGTGTGTCCTGTCCCTGTCCTGGCCTTATGGTTACAGCATCCATCAGGGAGGTTGAAGTGGGATTGGGAAGCCCAAAAGCTTGGCCAGTATGGAGGAGCTGAGGTGGCCAAGGACAAGTGGAGCTGCTGGGGGTGACCCAGGGTGGCTCTGGATGGAGACGTGGGGAGAAGGAAGGAGAGAGGTGGCCCCAAGCCCTGGATGATGTAGTTGGAAGTAAAGGGCAGGTTGGGTAGATGACTGGCCACAGCCATGGGGGACACATAACTTGGATGCTTCCTGGGAAAGAAGCATCTCCTCTCCTGGCCCTGAGAGCTGGAGGAGGGGGAAAGGAGGTTAGAAAAGAGGGGATTAGGGCTCCCCAGGGCTGCCAGAGAGGGGAGGAGCCATGGCCTCCCTTGCATTGAGCCCCACTCTTCTGTGCCTCAGTTTCCCCATCACTAGATGCCATGAGCTGAGGATCCCTGTAGTGGATCCCTGCCTGCTCCATTTCTTTCCATTCCAGCTCCCCACCCCACCAGGGTCCTCAGGCAGCTCCTGGTCCCTCACCCTGCCGGAAGCTGGAGTCGATGGTGTGGTCAGGAGCCAGCCCCTGGGCAGGGGGCTTGCAGCTCAGGTCGATCAGCTGGTGGAGACGAAGTTTCCTGCAGTAAATGGAAGCAGCTTCGGGCTCCAGAGCTATCAGCAGCTGCTCTGGGTTCTCTGGGGACACCAAACCAGCCTAGGGGGAGGGCAAGAGGTCAGGGTAGAGAAAGTGCTGGTGGACCAGGGTGTCCCTCATGGCTGGGCTCCAGCTGGGCTTTCCCATCTCTTGCACCAGGCAGCTGTGGGGGAGAGTTAGCTCCTGCCCAGTCTAGCCAAGCTAGCCCAGCCCCTGTCTAGCTAGATCTTAACAGTGTCCAGCTTTGGGAACTCCACCACTTCCTTGAGGAGATCATTCCAATGGATGACTGCTGTTGCTGTGAGCAATTTTCCTCGTGTCCAACTGGAATCTCCTCAGGAGTCACTTGTACCCAGGTCCCTTCACAGAGGCTGCTCCTCAGCCAGGTAGATCTTTGCTGGATTACATCCCCATACTCAATTCCCCACCTTGCTGCACATCCAGCTCTGAGACCTTCCCACCCCCACCAACACCAGGCTTCAAGTCTGGCCCATTCCCAACAGCCAGAGTCCAGTTCTCATTCCATAGCCACCAGAACAGGCTGGAGATCCATCACTGTGCAGGTAGCTTGCACAGGGAGAGGAGGGGGGAAAATTTACAGAGAATTCCTGAATCCCAGGACTATGGGGGTTAGGAGGGACCTCTGGGGATCATCCAGTCCAACCCCCCTGCTCCAGCAGGGTCACCCACAGCAGCTTGCAGAGGATCACCTCCAGCTGGGGTTGGAATCTCTCCCCAGAAGGAGACTCCACAACCTCTCTGGGCAGCCTGGGCCAGGGCTCTGGAAGTACCTCCTGGAGAGCATCTCCCCGGGGCCCCTCACCTTGTAGGCAGCCTCCCTCATGAACTGCTTGGCTGGCTGCTTCCAGATGGCTGGCACCGTGATCACCCAGCGGATGGCATCTCGCTCGGGCAGCGATGGGCACTGGTCCTTCAGCTCCTGCCGGGCAAGAAGCAGCTGGAGACACCCACCCTGGCCAGTGCATCAGAGCTCTCGGTGATGTGTGAGGAAGATGCAACATGTGGGAGAGAGTGAGGAAGAGGAGGGCTGTGTGGTGGTGCAAGGACGTGAGATGGTGCTGGGTGTCCTACCTGGACAGCGTGCTGCTTGAAGAAGCGAAGCGCGTGGGCAAACACCTCCAGTGCTGGCATCTTCTTACCATTGACAGCTTCTAGTTCAGTTTTCATGGTCAGGTCCTGCCAGGAAGAGCAGGAACAGCAAGCAGATCACACAGGGATGTGGTCAACATCCCACCCCAGATCCAACAGTGAGCCTTGGGGCAGGGTGATTGTCCCAGCCATGCCAAATGGACCAACTGGGGCATGAGCACTTGAAGCACCACATGGTGGAATCACAGACTGGTTCAGGTTGCAAGGGGCCTTTCAAGGTCATCTGGTCCAACCCCCTGCAGTCAGCAGGGACATCTGCAACTAGAGCAGGTAGCTCAGAGCCACAAACAACCTGACCTGGAATAGTTCCAGGGATGGGACATCTCCCATCTCTCTGGGCAACCTTGGACAGGCTCTCACCACCCTCAGTGGAAAACAATCCTTCCTTCTCTCTAGTCTAAATCTTCTCTTTTAGTTTCAAACCATCACCCCTTGTCCTGTCCCAACAGGTCCTGTTAAAAATCTCTCTCTATCTTTCTGATAGGCCACTTTAAGTACTGCAAGGCTGCAGTAAGGTCTCCCTGGAACCTTCTCCAGGCTCAACAACACCAACTCTCTCAGCCTGCCCTCACACCAGAGAGGTTCCAGCCCTCAGATCAGTTTTGTGGCCTCCTCTGAACTTGCTCCACCAGGTCTCTCCTCTGCTGAGGGCTCCAGAGCTGGCCCCAGCACTGCAGCTGAGGTCTCCCCAGAGCAGAGCAGAGGCAGAATCCCCTCCCTGCCCTGCTGGCCATGCTGCTGGGGATGCAGCCCAGGACAGAGTTGGCTTCTGGGCTGTGAGCACACATGGCTGGCTTACCTCCAGCTTTTCACCCACCAGTACCCCCAGGTCCTTCTCCACAGAGCTGCACTCCATCCCTTCATCCCCAGTCTGGATAGATACCAAGGTTTGCCTTGGCACAGGTGGAGAACCTTGCATTTGTCCTTGTTGACCCTCATGAGCATCCACCTGCCCTGAAGCAGCTCAGATGGGAGGCAACCAAAAACTCCCCCACCTGCGAAGGGCCTTCTCCAGCCCCCCAGGTTTCTGCTCCCACAGGGTGAACCGTTTTGCTTTCTGCTCAGCTCACATCCAGTCTGGTCAAGGTCCTTTTGGGAGGTTGGGACAGGAGCAGGGACTTACACTGGTGCTGTGAATCTTCATCTTAAACTTCTCGAAGTAGAACCAGTCACGAGCTTCATCAGGGTCCAGGTCATGGTAGTAGTCCCTGGCTGTGTAGCCAAAGCTGTGGAAAGCTCCCTCAGGTGTCAGCAGGAGGCTGGTGGGGGTCTTCTGGTTGGCCACCCCTGGGTCCCCTCCTTCCCACTTCCTGCAAACAGGAGCCAGTAGCAGCCTGTGAACCTTGAGGTCAGAGAGCAGGTCCTGCCCCATTTCAGTTATTCCTGTGAGCACAACCTGAAGGACCTCCAAGAGGGACAAAGAAGGAACCAACATCCAGGGGGAGGCCATGCATGAAGAGTGGTTGGTCCTTGCAGGGCTCCTCTGCACCCTCAGAGGTCGTTAGAGGAGAAGACTAATGAAGAACTGCTCTCACCCCACCACGGGATCACTTTGGTTGGCAAAGATCTTTAACATCAACAGATCCAACCATTAACCCAACACTAAACCATGTCCCTCAGCACCACATCTCCATGGCTTTGAAACCCCTCCAGGGATGGTGACTCCACCACTGCCCTGGGCAGCCTGGGACAGGCCTTAACAACCTTTTCCAGGAACAAATTGTTCCTCATCTCCAACTTAAACCTCCCCTGGAGCAACTTGAGGCTGTTTCCTCTTGTCCCATCACTTGTTTCTTGGGAGAAGAGACCAACCCCCACCTGGCTACAACCTCTTTTCAGGGAGCTGCAGAGAGTGAGAAGGTCTCCCCTGAGCCTCCTCTTCTCCAGACTAACCAACCCCAGTTCGCTCAGCTTCTCCTCACAATACTTGTGCTCTAGACCCTTGACCACCTTCCTTACCCTTCTCTGGACACACTCCAGGAACTCAGTATCACTCTTCCCCAGCCCTGTAGCATTCATCCTTTTGCTCCTCACTTGACCCATTTCATGGGCTCTTTCCACCAGGCATCACTCCTCACCCATCATGGTGTGGATGTTCATCATCCACCCAACTCCACCTCTACCTCCCAGCAAGGCAAAGTCCAGCCACCCTGTAGGGGTGGGAAGGAAAGTCTTTCAGAGCCCTGGGAGTGGTTCTGGGGCCTCTGTCCTCACCTCATCATGTGGATTGCCTCAGGGTCACTGGAGAAGCTGAAGGCATAGCCACTGGATGTGGTGCCAAAGTCAATGGCCACCACCACGGCAAAGGAAGGAGTTTTCTGGGCACGAGCTTCACTCCTCTGAAACACAAGGGTGGTGGTCAGGTCTGGATGCTTCCAGAAAAGGTGAAAAACAGCCCCTGAAGGGGTTAACTTTTCCCAGATCAGACCCATGAGCACTCTGCTATCTGCCCAGAAAAAGACCCCAGTGATGAGATGGTTTCCTCCACAATGATGGGACCATGTGAAGCAGTGGAGCAGGGTTAGATGGCTCCAAACCACAAAAAAAGATGGACTACAGGGTCCCTGTGGTGGTTGCAAAGGCAGGTTCCATGGGACAACAGGGTTTGGACAGCCCCAGAGGGGTTTGGATTTGGTGTGGTGGACAGGTCCCCATTTCTTCCAGGGTTTGGGTGGTGCCAGGCCCTCCACTCTTGAACCCTGGCATATTTTAGCTGAGATTCCTCCAAACCTTCCCTTCTCCTGATCTCAGTCAAGGGACATCATCCCAGATGTCCTCATATCCCCAACCCAAAACCTTCCAGGCCCAGATGGTTCCCACTGCTGCCTCCTGCAGCCGCTACTTCCCTGGCCCCCGTCTCTCCGCCGTGGCAGGGAGAAGGAGCCGTGGAGACGTGCGGAGCTCCATACCCGTGTCACCTCCTCGTGCAGCCCAGCAGACATGGGGAGCTAAAAGCCCTCATTAACTTTTAACGAGGCTGCGTTGGCTAAGTGCAGACATTAGTTGGGCACAGAAGGCAGCAGCGATGAGCGTGACTGAAGTGGTTGTGCATGTTCAGGGAGCTGGGAGGGCAGTAAGAGCCGAGCAGGAACCCGCTCCGTATCAAGTTCCCTGTCCATGTCCATCCACAGCCCCCAGGGAGCTCTGCCTAGAAACAAGCTGAGGCCAGGAGCTTTGCAAAGAGTTAAAACTTCTGCTGCTGTTTCCTCTGGCTCCTCTCTTACCTCCTGGCCTGGAATTATAGACTCATTTAGGTTGGAAAAGACCTTTAAGATCATCAAGGCCAACAACTAACCAGCACTGCCAGGTCACCACTAAACCATGTCCCTCAGCACCACATCTCCAGGGCTTTGAAACCCCTCCAGGGATGGTGACTCCACCACTGCCCTGGGCAGCATGGGCCAGGCCTTAACAACCCTTTTGGGGAAGAAAAAAACCCCTTCATCTCCTAAATCCCACAGCCCTGGTCATAGACTGACCCAACCTCTGGCTGTCATGAAGGTGTCAAGTGGGGATGGCAAGCAGAACAGGAGAAGAGGTATTGGGTGGTGAGCACCAATCAAAGAAGGATCAGAGGGCTCAATACCAGGAGACAGACCCTAGGGACCCCAGGAGTTCCTTACCGGTGACTGAGAAGGTGTCAGTGGGGCAATGCTGCAGCTGTCATGGAGTGTCCCTGGGGAACCAGGAGGAGATGGTGTGGGACACAGCTCACCATTGGCACCTGGAGACACAGCAGGGTGAGGCTGAGGTGGGTACAGGACCACAGCCCCTCCTGAAGACTCTTCCCCAAGTCAAAAATGACCCATGGCATCCTAATGAAGGTAGAGCCACTGCTGAGGCTGCTCTTAGTGGGCTCCACATAGAGAGCCAAGGTGGGACAGACCCCACTCTGCAGAGCTGAAGGGGACTGGAGGAGGGGAAGGGCAGTGGTCTTCCAGTCTGACTCCTTGCAGCTGACTGCAAGGAGAGTCAGAAGAGTCAAGACCATGAAACCTTTGGTGTGTTTGAAAGCAGAAAGGGAGATGCTGGCTCTCCAGAGATGCCTATTTTGAAGTCACCAGCCGTGGTTACATCAGTCCCAACTGGTTCAGCTAGTGAGGACAACTGAGAAGGGTTCTGAGACTGCACCATGCAAGCAGCCTGAATACAGGGGGAAAACTTAGGAAAGAGATGTTGGTGAGCTACTGAGGGGACATGGAGACCTGGTTCCTTGGTCCTCAGTGAGGAGAACTGTGCCCAGCTCAGACCTGTGGCCGTGCTGTTCAACAACCCAGTTTGGTGGAGACCCAATAGCTCCTGAGTGAGCCTGTGATAGCTCCAAGACATGAAGGTTCAGCCTGTTGAGGGGCTGGGGGAGGTTTGTGCTGTGTGCCACTGCAGTCACATGGACAAGGGGACAGGAATGCCCCCATGGACACCACAGGGCCAGGTGCAGTGGCCCTTGCTCTGTGGTGCCTCATACTTGAGTCACCAGCCAGCTCTGTATCTCCTCAGGTGACCTTCCAGCAGCAGAAGCCTTGTCCCGAGCATCCCAGTAAATCCCCGTTTGTCAGCCTGGTCTGAGGCCACCACAGAAGCCCTGGTGGGACTCCTGGCTCCCAGCCCAGCCAGCACCAGGGATGGGGTGAGCCCTAGGGCTATCCCACGCCCTGGTGGTGTGGAGCTGCTGCTGCCTGTTCTCCTCCTGCCACATGGCTCCAATTAGCAGAGAGGATTAATCACCCGCCCACGAATGCAGGAGCCATGGACAGGCTCCAGCTGCTGCTGGGGGACAGCCAGGAAGGGGCTGGTGCAGCTCATGGAGTGGGGCCACCTTCTCCAGAGGGACTTGCTTGGTCCTGGCTCTGGCCATGCTGGGGAGGGGATGTGAGGCCCAGGTGGTGACACTGGGGAGGACAAGGACCATGGGCTCTGCTGTGACTCACACTTTGGGCTTATGGCCTCCCCAGTCATCAGGCTGCTGGGATCTGAACCATGGCAGCAGGGACAAGGTGCTCCCACTCCCAGCTGGACTCTGGAGAGCTTTGGGGATCCTCAGTCTTCCCTCCTGGGAGCATAAAACTCCACGTCCCCTTATCCAGAGAGTGCTGGCAGCTGGTGTCTGTCCCCAGGAACCCACCCCACCTCTCACCAGCACCACCAATTTGCACCAGGGACACCTAAGCTTGGGACCAACAGAGCCTGCAGTGAGGATGCTCTGGGACCCTCCAACAGCTGTGGCCACGGGGGTGGGGCTGGGCTTTACCATGTGGGCAGCCCATGTCCTGGCATGGGGGTCCTGGGTGGTCCCTGCTGCTGGCCAAGAGCTGAGCCACCAGCACATTGTCCATGGCTCAGTGACACCATGTGCCCCCCGGGATCTGTGCCAGCAGGATTGTCCCCTCCCCACCGACAGGGACATGGCTTCAATCCCTTCACACTCTCTCCATAAGTGCCTTTTGCTGTATCCCGTGTCTGGGCCATGAATATTTGATCCATGACAAACAGGAAGGTCCCTGTGGGCACCTCCATGTGCCTGCAGAGCCCCACAGTGGGGGGAGGACAATGTCCCTCAGCCATGGGGGGAAAGCAATGCCTGGGATGGGCAGGGAGCTGATGGCTTCAAGCCTGGAGTTCTGGACACCCAAACTGGGGCTGCTGTGGAGAATCTCTCTTGTGGGTCCAAAGCTGGAGTTGGTACCTAACAGCATGTGGGCACCCAGAGATCTGAGGAGGGGTCTGGGGGTACCCTAAGTGGGGGCTAAGTCTTGTGATTGCCTCTCTGCTGCCTGGCTGGTGTTGGCTGGGTCAGGTTTCCTTGGCCACAGCTGGTTCTGGTTACCCCAGTGCGGGAGGTTCCTCCATGCTGCAGGGGATGGAGGGATGGAGGAATGGCGTGATGGAGGGGATGCATGGATGGGATGAGGAGAAGGGAGAAGGTTCTGGAGTGTCACACTTTCAGAGAGTTCATCTCTGCTGGTGAGTGGAATTTGGGGGCAGGGGACCCTCCACCCACTGCCCTCCCTGCTGGGGACCTTCCCTGTGGAGGATCCTTACCCGTCCGGAGAGTCTGCATCCCAGGCTCCAGGAGCATTGACATGGCAGCGTCACCTTCCCAGCTGCAAGAGGAGGAGAAGGAGGAAGAATGACTGGACAAGTGGCCTGGAGGGGCTGGTTGACCCCCTCTGGCAGTGGGGTGCACAGTGTGCCATGGGCTGGGGTGGCCACAGGGCCCCCTCACTACCCCCTGAGTATTACTGGGTGAGTCCAGGCTCAAGACCTCCTTGAAGACCCAGCAGGGACAGGGCTGTCACCCTGCATCCCCCCAGTACCCCATGGGAGCAGGTGGGGACCCCAAAACCTGGGGGCTCAGGCCACAATAGGGTATGAGAGGGTGTGGTGCTGTGGCTGGGACATGTCCTGGTTCAGCACACACCTGACTGGCACCAGGCAGGTGCTGGCACTGGGGAAACTGGAGTCCTTTCATGGAATGATGGAATCACAGAAATGGTTTGGTTGGAAATGACCTCTAAGATCATGGAGTCCAACCACTAACAAGCTCTGCCAGGTCACCACAAAACCATGTCCCTCAGCACCACATCTCCATGGCTTTTCAACCCCTCCAGGGATGGTGACTCCACCACTGCCCTGGGCAGCCTGGGACAGCCCTTAACAACCCTTTCCAGGAAGAAATTGTTCCTCATCTCCAACTTAAACCTCCCCTGGAGCAACTTGAGGCTGTTTCCTCTTCTCCTATCACTTGTTTCTTGGGAGAAGAGAGCAACCCCCACCTGGCTACAACCTCTTTTCAGGGAGCTGCAGAGAGTGAGAAGTCTCCCCTGAGCCTCCTCTTCTCCAGGCTAACCAACCCCAGTTCCCTCAGCTTCTCCTCACAACACTTGTGCTCTAGACCCTTGACCACCTTCCTTGCCCTTCTCTGGACATACTCCAGCACCTCAATGTCCTTCTTGGAGTGAGGGACACGAAACTGACCCCAGGATTTGAGGTACAGCCAAGGACATGCTCAGGAGATCACCTCTCCAACACTGGGGGTTTGTGTCTTCTCCAGTAGAATCTCTTGCTTTAATTTTTGGTGGCCATTTGATCCATCTGCAGGTTGGACACCCCTTGTGCTGCTCCAGGACCTGTTGGAGGTCACCACAGCATGATGGGGTGCAGAGATATCCTCTATGTCCCTGTTCCTGGGGTCTGAGCTCCAGAGGGTAGCTGCCTGCATCCTGCTGATGCTTAGAGCTGTTGGTTCAAGCAGGATGGAGAAGCAAGACCTTGAGGATTGGTTCAATAGTTTCATTCCCTGACCCTCAGTGGCCATGGGATGGTCCAGGTGGGTGGTCCAGAACCTGCTCAGATCTTCATGCTTAGGCTGAAATCCTCCATCTCAGAAAACCAAACCCAAAGGAGGTCTTGGTGGAGGGGTTGGCTGATGGCCACCTTCATCCCAAGCTGCCGAATCTCTACCTGGGTCCTGGCAAGGAAGATGAGTGGGCTCAACCCCCTCTGACAGCAGAAGAACAAGGGGCTGAGATGTCCTCCAGACCCCCGAGGACCTTCTTCTGTCTGTGCCTCTCCTCAGGCAGTGCTGGGGACCCTCCTTGTGCTGGCTGGTTTCTGGGGAAGCTTTGGGGCACCCAGTGAGGTTTTGGGGCACTCATGTTCCTCTTTGGTGGATGCAAGCAGATCTGCTCATCCCACACACACCTCTGCATTAAGCATAGCCCTCCAGAGCCCTTGTGTCCTCCAGTGCTGTCCCAACACAGATCCTGGACCCTGACCACATTGCCTGTGCCCAGGGATGTGACTGAAGCCCCACCAGCTCTGGGAGCCCTGCCAGGCAGAAGATCCTGATGGTTTCTGGTGGCTTTCTCCAGAAGCTTGTGCAGGAGAAGCTTTTTTGAGGCCTTTCCACCATTTCCACCTCCTCAGGGGCTCATGGAAACCGGGAAAGGAAACAAATTTGGGATGGTTTCTGGGTGGCTGAGGTGGGCAGGAGGACAGGGAGGTCACCCAGCGTGACATGGGGACAAGACACTGGGCACAGTGTCCCCGCGGCTCAGGCTGCCCCAGATATGGGCATGGGATCCAGATGTTCAAGGAGCAGAAAGAGGTGTTCATCCTCCTCCCCATGAGCATGTCTGCTGGGCAAGGAACCCCCTAATATGGGAGACCCCAGATCCCCTGGGCAGAGCTTGTTGGGTTTCCATGGCCACCTGTGGGAGCCATCCCCTTCCTGCTGCCACCACTCAGCCACGGCTGGGAGACAGGACCTGGTGTGGTGTCCACGGCACCACCTGCTGTGGTGCTGGCACATCATGGCACTGTCCCCCGTGGTTTGTGGGTCACAACAGGGTCACCCCAGGATCGGGTACACAGGGGATGAGGACCACAGAAGCTCAGGAGGGGCTCGATGCCACAATGCCCACTCCCACCCGTGCCCACAGACCACATCATCCCTGGGGAGAAGCTCCAGGAACTCTGGCACCCCCTCCTCCAGTACCAGTGACCCCAAACTGTGGAGAGACCAAGGTGTGCCAGATGGCTGGAGAAGTGACACCTCACTCTGTCCAAGAGAAGAGCTAGGTGATGGCAGGTCCTCACTGTCCCCACACCTTGGGCAGTGCCAGGTCCTCACTGTCCCCACACCTTGGGCAGTCCCCATCTCCCACAAAGCCCCACGACCTCTTACCTTGGGGAGAGGACACAGGTTGGGGACCCCTCACTCCAAGCCACCACCTTCTCACTCCAATCCACTGCCTTCTCTCCCCAGTGGTGCCAGGCAGGTGCTGGCCCCTCCAACCAGCGATGCCCACCAGCTCCAGCACTGGGCTGCCCTTGCAGCTGGCCCCACGGCAATGTCCCTTCCAGCTCTCCAGCTTCCTCTGGCTTCCCCCAGCGCCTTCCTCCCACTCCCAGTCCAGCCCAGCCCAGCCAGCGCCTCAAATTGCAATTCCAGCTGCAGATGTGGGAGCGGGAGGAGGAGGAGGAGATGGAGGCAGGGCCAGCACCAACAGGAACCAAATATAAACTCCCTGCTTGGACCTGGGCTGGTCACAACCTCCCCAAGCCAAGGGACCGTGGGGTGTTGGGGGTGAGATGGTCACCGGAGGAGCGATGAGGGTTCCAAAACTGTTGGGGGAAGGGAGGAGAGTCACCACCAATCCTCCACCTCACTCCCTTCAGTTGTCTTTTTTCTGTCCCCACCCACATTTCTCTCCTAGTTTTTGTCACTCTCTTCGTTCTGGCTGAGACCTCAGCTATAGTCCCATGAGCCTGTCTGGGTGTCCATCAGTCCAGACATGGGGAGGCAGGGAGGAGAGTGTGAGCAGCAGATCAAGAAAGGTTCTTCCCCCTCTCCTCTGCCCTAGTTAGGCCACATCTGGAGTCCTGGGTCCAGTTCTGGGCTCCTCAGGTCGAGAGAGACAAACTACTGGAGAGAGTCCAGCAGAGGCTCCTAAGATACTGAGGGCACTGCAGCATCTGTGGGAGGAGGAAAGGCTGAGAGCCCTGGGGCTGCTTAGCCTGGAGAAGAGCAGCCCCAAGGAGATCTGCTTAAGGCTGGGCAAGATTCAAGGCTGGGGGCAAGAGGCTGGGGCCAGACTCTGCTCAGTGGTGGCCAGGGACAGGCCAAGGGGCACTGGGCACCAATTGGAACCCAGGAGGTTCCACCTGAGCAGGAGGAGAAACTTGTTTGTTGTGAGGGTGTTGGAGCCCTGGCCCAGGCTGCCCAAAGAGGTTGTGGATTCTCTTTTTGTGCAGATTCCAAAGGCAACTGGAGGTGATCCTGGGCAACCTGTTCTGGGTGCCCCTGCTGGAGTTGTACTGGGGTTGGTGGGGGTCGAGGTGGTGGGTTGGGTGGCAGGAGCAGGGAGGTCTCCGTGTCCACCCCCCTGCCCCTGTCCCTGCCTGGCATGGCTGCTCTGGGTCCAGGAAAGGTTCTAGGGAAGAGGAAGAGGAGCGGAAGAGAAGGGTGGAGGGGACTCTGCCTGTGTTTTCTTCCCTGGCTCCTGGTCAAGGATGAGGTCAGTGCTTTCCGGGAATTGAGGCAAGGCCCATGGAAATGCCTCAGTGAGACAGGAAGCTTGGGAGGAGAACATAGAACTGGAGTTGGGAAGCAGGGACCAGACCCTGGCTAGGACACAGGAGAGGAAAACAAACCCTGTGGGGCCAGGCCAGGCTGGTGTGTCCCCTGTCCTCCATGATAGCACCCCCTGATCCTCCTGGAGATAGCACCGATGCCCCCTCCCCAGGGGTGGGCACAGCCTGTGTGCCTCCTGCCCTGTTCACCCAGTTTGCTCCTCTGAAGGCAGGAAGCATCTCCTGGGGTGAGGAAAGCAGAGAGTGGGTCCTTCCTGTGCCAAGACCTGCAGTGTGAGGACACCTTCATCTTCATCATCATCACCATCACCACCACGATCATGTCCCATCCCCAGGTGTCCCAGCATGGGGCTGGAGGAGCAGGATGGAGAGGCTGCTACACACAGGCCTGAAGGAAGGTACTGCAAACCAGAGCAAGGTCTTCACAGCCTTGATGCCAAGAAGATCCCACGGGCAAGGGGATGCTGCCACCCTGCAGACCTTCCTCCCCACTCCAGCACACTGGGAGCTGGGAGGGGACACACACAGCCTGGGAAGGGCCAACTCACTTCCTTCTCACAGCCCAGTCCCTGAACACAGCCATCTCCAGCTAAGAGCAGAGCTCCTACAGGGGCATGGTGGCCACCAGCCAACTGGTGGTTGTTGACCATCTGCTCTTCTTCAGGCTGTTTCAGGTCCCTCCAAGGTCTTGCTCTGGTCATTGTCCCCCCCCGTGCCCCATCTCACCACACTCATGTCCCACTGAGGTGGCCAAGGCAGGGCTCTTGGGGGTTGATGACCCCTGCTCCAGCTTCCCATGGGAACCATGGGGAGATGGAAAGCACCAGAGAGAGCACAGAGGCCATCTGCGGTTGCTTGACACATGGGCTGAGACAAGCTGTCAGCAAACAGCTGTTGGCAAACAGCTTGTGCCTCAGTTTCCCCATTGTCTCCATGCTGGAGGGCTCAGGGAGAGCTGCACCATCAGCTGAGCCCCATAGTTGCCCCCAAATCCCCCTTCTTGCTCACCAGGGCTGGGGGATTCTGAGCAGGGCTCGGGGTGCTGGTGGGGATGAGCCAGCTCAAGGCTGTGACATGTTACTAGGTGCTCAGAGAGCCACCAGCCAACGTGCCACCACCTTGCCTGGCCCCTGGGGTTAGCCCCAAAGTGGCAATGGTCCCATCAGCCTCCCCCAAGGATGCTGGGAGCCCCCCAAGGTCCCAAGGGCTTGGTCTCGAGGAAATGATGGGGGCTGTGACCTCCCCAGTTTGTGATCAGTGTGGTCCAGCATAACCCTCCTGGCTATCATTCACTGGGTTCAACCATGACCCTCTTGGCCATGATCCTCCTGAACCAATCATGACCTCTTTGGCCATGATCCATTTGCTTCTGCCATGACCCTCTTGGCTTAATCCTCTTGGTCCAACCATGACCCTCTTGGCTATGATCTACCTGGTCCAGCCATGACCCTCCATGGCTGTGACCCACTTGGCTCATCCATCACCCTCTCAGCCATGGTCTTGCTGTCCAGCAGTGACCCCCTATGTCTGTGACCCATCTGGTCCAGCTGTGACTTCCCAGCCATGCTCTGCCTGCCTGGGACAGGGTCAGCCCCACATGCACTCTTGAACACACACAAAGCCATCCCCTTCCTGCCAAACATGTCCTGCACACACAGATGTGCATACATGTCCCTGACTTCCCCAGGAACCACCAGAGCCCTCGTGGTGTTCCCTGGACCTTTCATCTCCCCAGGCCTGGCATTGTCCCCTGCCTGTGGCCATGTCAGCTTCCTTCCTGGCCTCCCCCTTTCCCCTGCCTATTGCTGGCCACCAGCACAGGCAAGGCTAAACCCCTGGTGGGATCCTGCCTATTGACCCAACTGGATGCCTAGGTCCTCGCCCCAGGGCTCCTGTCAGGGTGGATGAGGAGGATGAGCAGACCCCTGGGTCCTTGTCCCACCCATGGTGTCCCTGTCATGATGGAGAAGGACAATGAGGAGACCCCTGGATCCTTGTCCCAGCCCTGAGGTCCCTGTCATGATGGAAAAGGAGATGAGTGGACTCCTAGGTCCTCATCCCAGCCCTGGTGTCCCTGTCCTGATGGGACCTTGTCCCAGCCTTGGTGTCCATCCCTATTGTGGTGGATGAGGAAGATGAGCAGATCCCTTGAGTCCTCATCTCAGCCTTGGAATCCCTGTCCTGATGGAGAAGGAGATGAGTGAACCCCCAGGTCCTTGTCCCAGCCCTGGGGTCTCTGTCCTGATGGAGAAGGAGATGAGCAGCTCCCCTGTCCCAGCCCCAAGACCTTGCTAGCTGGCATCTGGAAAGCATTAAGCATCCAGACCGGTTCGTTAGCCGCTAACAAGGAGAGGCCTGAGCAGGCTCAGAGGCACACACAGTCTGCTCCCCCCTTAAGCCCCCCAGCTCCTGCCACCAGTCAGCCAATACTTCCTGAACTGGGTCAGCTGAAGTTCTCCAGGAAAGGAAAACAAACCCTGGGAGAGGACCCGAGCAGGGGGCACAGGGCTGGGGGAGGACTTGCACAGCAACTCTGCCTTGAGGACCTCTACACTGTCGCAGCCTAGGGTGGAGCAGGACTCCAGCTGTCCTCTTGCCACCACCTCCATCACTCCCCAGTGACATTCCCAGTCTAGGGGCCCCTAATTTGCTGAGGAATCCATCATGGATTGTGTAAGTCTCCTGTGGCATTGCCCTCCTACAACATCACCACTGGAGCACCCATGGGTGCTCCTGAGGCCACACCAGACAGTCTCCTACGTCTTCAGTGTCTACTGGAGGTGAGCAGGGTACAGCTGGGACAGACCAAGGGCACCTCACACTCCTGGCTCCTGCTGAGCAGCACTGCTGGGTGAGGGCAGAGCATTGGTGGAAGTTGGTCTCTTCTCCCAAGAAACAAGTGATAGGAGAAGAGGAAACAGCCTCAAGTTGCTCCAGGGGAGGTTTAGGTTGGAGATGAGGAACAATTTCTTCCTGGAAAGGGTTGTCAAGGCCTGGCCCAAGCTGCCCGGGACAGTGGTGGAGTCACTATCCCTGGAGGAGTTGAAGAGCTGTGGAGGTGTGGTGCTGAAGGCTATGGGTTAGTGGTGACCTGGCAGAGCTGGTTAATGGTTGCACTTGATGATCTTAAAAGTCTTTTCCAGCCAAAACCATTCCATAACTTCATGATTCCATGCTCCTGCCCTGCTCAGCATGGTGTGAAGGGGAGGGAGGCTCCTGCTGTCCTCCAGCTCCTGAGGTTGATGTTTCAGGTCCTGATAACCGTGAGCAGTGCAAAAAGGATGAGCAAAATGCAAAACGATGTAGCAAAGTGTCTGCAGCCAGGAACAAGTGAGCAGAGCAGATCCAGAGGCCTCTTCCCTGCTGTCTCGGCTGCGCGTCGTAATGTGATGCGGGCGAGAGGCGTGTTGGGGACATCATCCTGACAGCAGCCTCCCCCAAGGGCTTTGAAACACGTCCTTCACTTGGGGCTCAGCCTCCTGCCTTGCATGCAGCGGGAGGAATGAGCTGGGAGCAGGTCAGGAGCATCTCCTACCGTCTCCAGGAACCAAGTGTGGCCACACTGGTTTGACTGGAGAAGGCTTTGGGGTGGAAAGCATCCCTGGACGGGCTGATGGTGGCCATGGAGAGTCCCATCCCCTGGGGAGGAGCAACGATAGGACTCAGTCCAGGAGGACAATCCCTGCCCTGGTCCTCCTGCCACGCTAGTGCTGACCCAAGCCAGGATGCTCTTGGCCTTCTGGGCCACCTGGGCCACACTGCTGGCTCCTCTTCAGCTGCTGTCAGCCAACATCCTTTTCCACCAGGTGCTTTCCAGCCACTGAGCCCCAAGCCTGAGATGGTCACTTTGGCAGTGACCTGGAGGTGCAGGTCACCAGTCCTCTGCCCAGAGCTGCTTTATTGTGGCCATTTCGCCCCCTCCTCCTATCTCAACCTCTCCTTTGGGGTTCTTCATGGGATTAGTGTGACCCAAGGGCAGGACCCAGCACTTGGCTTCATACAGCCTCATCCTATTGGCCTCATTCCATTGATCCAGCCTGGCCAGATCCCTCTGGAGATCCTTCCACCCAGCTTGGTGTAATCTCCAAACTGACTGAGGATGCCTCAATCTCCTCATCCAGGTCATTGTAAAAGAGATTAAACAGAACTGGTTCTGGTTCTGGTCCCTCAAGAGAGAGGACCACATAGGTTTCCTTCAGGAAAAGCAAACCCTCAGCTTTAGGCTAAGCTGATCTTAGGGTCCAGCCTTGCTAAGCCTCACTTGGGATTGCTGCAGCAGTGGCTGAGGTGGCAGCGATGCTGCAGGTCCCCAGGACATCCCTGACCTGGCCTGGAGGCTGTGGTGGCTCCTGGCCCATCTCAGTGACCATCTCCCTGTTGGTTGCAGGCACAGCTCCCAGCACAGTGTCATCTCCCATTACATTGCACTTATTGCTCTTTGTGTCAGAGGAATAATTTAGTTCCTTTTGCTCATCTGGGGCTGCAGCAGGACCTTGTCTAGCTCCAGAGTTAATGGAGCGTCTGGGATCAGTGACTCGAAAGGCTTCAAGCCTCTCGCTCCTGTGTTTCCTGGCTCTGAAACTCACATTTGTGCATTTGAAATTGATGTTTTTCACTTGAAAGCTTTATTCTGCTTCTACAGATGTGAATGTTAAAACCTTCCTGGAGATGTTGAACCCAGCCCAAGACTTTTCCTTCGAGTCGAGCAACAGCTCAGCACAAAACTTCTCCTCTCAGAAGCCAGCAGCACTCCCCAGGACCATCCTAGGCTTTACCTGGAGGCTTGCCCTCACCTGGAATTCACAGGGGCTGGGCAGGACATGCTCTGCCCATAGGCAGGAACAGAGGTTGGAACCTGTGACACCACTGTGGACCTCAGCCCCACAGCATCTTTGCCCCAGCAGGTCTCCTCTGCACTTCCTGGGCTGCTCCTTTGGCTGTTGTCCCACAGCTTGGACTGAGCCCCACGGCCCCATGGCCCCAGCTCTGCATCCCATCTGCAGCTTCCACACCATGCTGTGCCATGCCATGTCGTGCCATCCCATTCTGTTCCATCCCTACCCCATCCCACCCCATCTCATCTCACCCTGTTCTGTCCCATCCCATCCCATCCCATCCCATCCCATCCCATCTCATCCCAGGCCCCTCTAGGACCATCTTCCTGTGTAGTGTCATCACCCTCCCATGTTGCCTCCTCTCTTCCTTCACTGTTGTGGTGAGGACAAACCACTCCAGATCCAGAGTGGGGACACCAGGGGGGCTGGAATAGCCCCTGCCATGAGCTGTCATGCTGTGGACCTCCTTAGAAGCTCACCCCTCCATCCCACCACAGTCACTCCTCCTTTTCCGACCAGCCTGGGGACCTCCCACCCACCCACTGCCAAAGAAAATATTGACCCAATGCTGAAAGGAGCTGGGCTAGGTTCCCAGGGCTGGGTGACCCTTGGTGGCCTGCCAGAGCTGGGGACCTGAGATGGGGGTTGGCGGGAAGCCAGCCTGAAACAGCTCCATGGGGCTGGAGGAGAAGAGTTACATACCTGCCAGCCACCCCCCAGCACCTCCCAGAACATTCCAGGCAGAGGACATCCATATGTGCCTGGATCTGCTGCTGGGAGTGTGTGCTGGGTGCAATGGGAGGACTGGGAGAAGTGTGAGGGGTGTGCCTGGACCACCAGGCAGGAGGTCACCAACATCTGTCTGAGTCTGAGCAAGGGAGGACACTGTTGGGCAGGAGATCCTCAACATCTGTCTGACACAGAGCAAGGGGGAACACAACCAGGCAGGAGGTCTCCAACATCTGAGTTCCAGCAAGGGGGAACACCACCAGGCAGGAGGTCCCCAACATCTGTCTGACTCAGAGGAAGGAGGGGATGAGGTCCTGGGGCTGTCCACCAGCCCCAGAACAGCTCCTCACCCTTCACCTTCCCTCCAGGAGCACCTCGAGCTGGGATAGCACTTCCCACCTCCTTCCCCAAAGAAAAATAGTCTCTGTTGACTCAGGTGCCAGCGACTCTGGGGCTTGGCTGTGGTTTCATGGCCTGGCTGCCAGCAGAGTGGTTAGTGATTTGATTTATCCTTTTCTTGCAACCTTTCACTCCAAGAAGGTTGTGGTGTTGGTGGAGGGGAGCAGCAGGCCCATCCCATCTTCCAGCACTGTCTCCTCTCCCCCCTGCTTCCTCCACTGACAGGAAGCCCAAAGGAACATTTAAGAGGGGAGAAGATGGGTTTATCCCTATTCCTGCTCTGGACCTGGATTTGGGGTGTTCCTGGGGTGTCCAGCTGAGAGGAAGGGTCCCTGGGGGTCCTCCTGGTTCTCTTCCACCAGCCAAGGCAATACAACTGATTTATGCTCCCGCTTTCCAGAGAGGTTTTTCTCTCCTCTCTCTCCCAACAGGCCACACCCCAAATTCCTGGGATGCCCCTGGGCAGCTCCTTATCTCTCCAGTATCCACCCACCCAGATTCCACTGGGGCCAGGAGAAAGCTGCCTCCAAGTGACCTTGTCCCGCCTCCCCTTGGGTCTTTGAGTCCTTCCACAAGCCCTGGAAAGCACAGTCAGAGGCCAGGTGAGCTCACAGCAGATGTCACAGCCGAGAAACCTCAAGGAGCAAGAAGGGGAGAGTTTGCCCCTGGGTTTGTTCTCCTAGATCACTGGGTAGGAAGTCCCCAACATCTGTCTGAGTCTGAGCAAGGAGCAACACCACTGGGCGGGAGGTCTGCAACATCTGCCTGAGTCCAAGCCGCCAGAAGATTTAACAGGTTGCCCAAAGGTCCTCAGCCCACCTGGTCCCCACCTCCCCAAGCCCTGCAGGAGCTCAGAAGACACATCTGAAGCTTGGTGGTGGTCTCCCATCTGACTCAGCCTCCCCACCCGCTCACAACTTGAACTCTCCTAGCTATCCAAGCTGCAAGGACTCAAGGTCTTCCCCAAATTGGTGAGGTGGCATCAGCAGAGCCTGTTGTCCTCATGCAGAGGCTGCCTGCCCCCAGAGCCTTCTGCCCCCAGCCCTTGCATGGGCAGTGGGCATCATCCAGGGCACAGCCCCATCCAGTTCCTCTTTTCAGGTCCCGAGACATCCTCCTTCAGGCTGGTGGTCAACTGCAAAGGGGAACCTTCTGGGGAAGCTGAAAGAAATGAAGAAAATCAGGGAAATCAGTGAAAGTGTGCAATGTTCCAGTAACACCCATGTCCTGCACCCTAGGGTGGAGAGGTCCTGTCTCTGCAGCATGGGGCAAGTGTCTCATAGAATCATACAATTATGGCATGGGTTGAGTTGAAAAGGACCTTTCAGGGTCATCTGGTCCAACCCCCCTGCAGTCATCAGGGACATCTGCAACTAGAGCAGGTTGCTGAGAGCCACAAACAACCTGAGCTGGAATGGTTCCAGGGATGGGACATCTCCCACTTCTCTGGGCAACCTGGGCCAGGCTCTCACCACTCTCAGTGGAAAACATTTCTTATTTCCCCTTCTCTCAGCCCCATGATCTGCCAGGGCACGGTGGGGGCAGTGTCTGCTCCGGCAGAAGAAAAGGGACCGAAAGGGAAGCAAAGGCTCAGGAAGCTGATGCAGAACAAGGCTAGGAGCTGGGTCAAGCTGCTTCAGGCTTTCCTGCCTCAGGGCCAGATGTCCTTTCTGGCCCTTTGCAGAAGTCCTGGCACCAGGCCAAGCTGAGCCCAGATGTCATATGGCCTCATCTGCCTAAGTCAGGCTTTCTTCACTCAGTGCTGTGTTTTGGAGTGCATGAAGAGTGTGGGCAGCAGGCTGAGGGAAGGTTCTCCCCATCTTTTCTGCCCTAGTCAGGCCACATCTGGAGTCCTGGGTCCAGTTCTGGGCTCCTCAGGTCAAGAGAGACAAGCAACTACTGGAGAGAGTCCAGCAGAGGCTCCCAAGATGCTGAGGGCACTGGAGCATCTCTGGGAGGAGGAAAGGCTGAGAGCCCTGGGGCTGCTTAGCCTGGAGAAGAGCAGCCCCAGAGGGCATCTGCTCAATGCTGAGCAAGAGCTAAAGGCTAGGGGCAGGAGGCTGGGGCTAGGCTGTGCTCAGTGGTGGCCAGGGACAGTTCTCCCAGTGTCTGCTCCTAGCAGTGAT
This sequence comes from Galbula dea, assembly GCA_013399015.1. Classification (NCBI taxonomy): domain Eukaryota; kingdom Metazoa; phylum Chordata; class Aves; order Piciformes; family Galbulidae; genus Galbula; species Galbula dea. Next base: position 49,774 of record VWZX01008149.1, read on the forward strand.
AACTGTTGATGTTTAGAGTTCCTACCAAGGACTAACTGCACGCCGCAATGCAGGCCGAGGTCACTGCCACGTCTCCTGTGCCATGCTGGCGTGCAGTTAAGAAGAGGGAGAGAACAGGAGAGGTGGCACTTAACTGACCAGTGAGGGATTCCACCCCATGGACGTCATCTGCAGGATAAAGCTGAGGGATCACCAAGGTCAAGCCTTTTCAGTGGCTGATGTCCAAGGAAGACTCTGTCCTTTTGGCTTTTATGCTGATCTGTGTGTTCCTGAATCCAACTCCAGAATCCAGTTCCCATCTACTACCAAGACCAGCCTGAAACTTCCCCAGTGCTGCCATAGCATCAGTGGTGACAGAGATGTGACTGCCATCAGTGGTTGGGTTCGATACTGGTTTGTATCTATTTCATTTTATTGTTATTGTTTTCACTGAAGTAGTTTTAGTTTTCTTTCCCACCCCATCAGTCTCTCTCCCTGGTTCCCTTTCTCTTCCCTTTGGGAAAGCAGAGGGTTCATAGACAGCATCTGTCCTTGTCTAGTGGCCAATCAAGCCCTGACCCCCCTGACACACCTAGACAGCCTGGGCCAGGCCTTGACAACCCTTTCCAGGAAGAAATTGTTCCTCATGTTTATAGGCTCGGGAAGGAGTGGCTGGAGAGCTCCCCAGCAGAGAAGGACCTGGGGGTGCTGATCGACAGCCGGCTGAACATGAGTCAGCAGTGTGCCCAGATGGCTAAGAAGGCCAATGGCATCCTGGCTTGTATCAGGAATAGTGTGANGGTTTAGATTAGATATTAGGAAGAATTTCTTTACTGAAAGAGTCATGAGATATTGGAATAGGCTGCCCAGGGAGGTGGTGGAGTCCCCATCCCTGGAGGTTTTCAAGAAGAGGATAGATGTGTTTCTTCAGGGGATGATTTAGGGGTGAGAGTAGTGTAGGGCTATCAGTTGGACTAGATGATCTTGAGGGTCCTTTCTAACCCTAATGATTCTGTGATTCTGTATGTCCAGCCTAAACCTCCCCTGGAGCAACTTGAGACTGTTTCCTCTTGTCCTATCACTTCTTCCTTGGGAGAAGACACCAATCCCCACCTGGCTCCAACCTCATTTCAGGGAGTTGGAGAGAGTGAGAAGGTTTCCCCTGAGCCTCCTTTTCTCCAACTAGACAACTCCAGTTCCCTCAGCTTCTCCTCACAACACTTGTGCTCTAGACCCTTCCCCAAAACAGCCAAAAACAAGACAGAGCTGATGACATCAGCCACTTCCCAAAAACCAGCAGCAAGGACAAAGCCCTGAACAGGAAGTAATGTGGTTTTGGGCTTCTCACCCCCACCCCCAGCAGATAAATAGCAGGTCCTTGGGTGACAAGGGGCAGGAGCCATCCCTGATGCCACTGCTCTGGGGCCCATACTGCCAGAGGCAGAGACACTTCCAGGTAATGCCACTGCTCTTGGATGGGACATCTAGGGCAGAGATTGTTCCTTGGGGTCCTTGGAGGCACTTGGGCAAAAAATGTCCCTGGGGGCTGGGAGAAGGTGTGATGCTGTGTGGGTCTGGCATGGTGACACAGGAGACCTCACTGTGGAGTGGATGACTGCAGAGGTGAAGGCAGCCTCTGGTGAGAGCATCTCTGTGGGTTTGAGCCTTCTGCTGGGGCTAGAGAAGATGTCTAGATACATCCAGGTTTGTCCTGGTGCTCTGAGACTGGGGCAGGACCAGTGCCAGGGTGGGTGCAGGGCTGGAGTACAGGGACAGGCATCAGGGACATGGGGTCCTTGTTCCCAGGGAGTGACATGATGAGTGGGAGCACTGTGAGGAGTTCACCTCCAGCCCCCATCCTGGGGAGATGCTGCCCAACCGCCCTGTGGTCCCCACCTCTCTCTACAATGGGACATGGTGGAGGCTGAAGGCACCAACACCAGAAGCAGCTTCTCTTCCCTGACTCATTTCTGAGTCAATGGATGATTTTCACCAAATCTTGAAAAAGGTCAAGGTCTGCCTGGTGCTCACTGGGAGCCTTCATGGGGGTTTTACTGGCTGTGGGTTCAGAGGAGACCATGACAGTGTCCTTCACTGGGTGAATCACTTCTTTAACCTTTTTCTCCAATGCATGACATCAAAATATTCTTGTCTGGTGGATGTGAGGTGATCACCCTCAACATGTTCTCCACCAGTGTGTGGAATGAGGTTGGCCCAGCCCACTGCTGCCTTCTGCAGGTTCACACACATCCAGTGGCTGTTACAAAGGTTTTGGTTGAGAAATCTTGATAAATACTTTAATTTTGCTGAGCTAATGAGCAGCAGGGTCTCAGCATTGGCTGCTGCAGCATGGGGTAGGTGTCTGGAGGGGGCAAAGGTCCCCATTCTACACCCAAGGTCCCTCTGAGGCCACATCACCCAGAAACTGAAACCAGAAGAAGCTTGGCAGAAGAAATGAAACTAGTATTGGTGGGACCAAGGAGCTAGGGAATGAGACCTTCCTTCCTCCTTCTCCCTGAGCCCAGTGGAGCATCCCATGGCTATTTCTGGCCTCTGCATAATCTCCATGACTCACAAGCCCCTGGTACTCATCATGTGCATGGTCACTCCAGGGCCATTTCATCTGCTCTTGGTGCTTTGGTTTGGCCAGGGAAGAATCCCAGGCAAATAGTAAAGCTCTATTTTGGAGTCTGAAATACTTCCCCAGAGCAAAGTAACCAAATTCAAAGCAGATGTTGGGGAAAAAAGAAATAAAAAAATAAAATGTGTTGGCCAAGCAGAAAATCATTTAAACCATTGAAGGAGGAGAAGGTTGGCTCAGGGAGTGAAGGTTTGCCTTGTTCAATAGGGAAAGGTCACAGAAGAACTGAATTGAAATCAATCAATTAATTGATTTCCATGATAATGGGAAAAAATAATTCAGCAGAAATAAAAATCTGATTGATCAGAGAATAATAATTTGTGATTTAAAACCAGTTTCCTCAGTTTGCTCCTGACAGAAGGTTGGAGCCAGGAGGGGGTTGGTGTCTTCTCCCAGGGAACAAGAGATAGGACAAGAGGAAACAGCCTCAAGTTGCTCCAGGGGAGGTTTAAGTTGGACAGGGTGGGAGCTGCCAGCCCACTCTTGGGGTTCATGGTGGAACAGCTGGGATGTGCTGATGTACAACATCTCTCAAGGCCTTTGGACACATCTTCTTGTTTTCAGGCTGCCCTCTACCAAACACTGACCACCAAGACCAGCCACCTCCCACTGGTCCTTCCCAGGACTCCCAGCAGTGTCTGGGGTGCTGCCATGAGCCTGTTACAGTGGCTTGTCCTCCTGGCCAGCCTCATCCCACCAGGTATGGTGCTACCAAAGAGACCCACTGCCTCCTGCCCCACTGGCAGAGTGCTTGTTGCCTGGATTTGCAGCAGGATGGGTAGGAGCAGGAGTGTTGGTGTCCTGGTGTTGCCAGAAGCTGTGCATGGTGTCCAAGGGGTGGGCAGGACAGGCTCTGGAGACCCTGAGGCTGCTCTTGTCTCTCCTGCAGGCCATGGCACTGCAAATGCTCTGGGGACGTGGACATGTGGGGTCATGACTATGTGCCACATCATGACATGCTCCTATGTGGCAGCTCTGCTCATGGTGCCCATGGGACTGAGCTCCAGGATGAGGTGCCCATGGGGTGGCAGGGGGACAACCAGGGCATGACAGCAAGAAGAAGGAGCCAGAAAAGGGGGCAAGGAGCCTGGTGGGTCCCAGGAGGGGAGCAGGAAGCTGCAGACCACCCTGACCTCAACCTTCCCTCTACCCATCTCCAACACAGCCCTTGGCTCATGGGGGGTCACCTACCCGGAGTCCCTGTGGGGTCTCAGGGGCTCCTGCGTGGTGATCCCCTGCACCCTGAGCTACCCTGATGAGGTGACGGCCAGTGAGGGCATCGTGGCCATCTGGTACAAGGATTATGATGCACAGAGGACAGTGGTGTACCACTCTGCAGCCCAGGAGGTGGATGCTAGCTTCAGGGGCCGTGCCCAGCTCCTTGGGGACCCTTCTGCTCGGAACTGCACCCTCCTTCTGCGGGGGGTGACACTGGAGGACACGGGGCCTTACAGGTTCCGCTTTGAGATCATCAACGGTGACCGGTGGTCGGCGGAGCGTGACGTGATGCTGAGCGTTTCAGGTAGGTATGGTAGCAAGACCCTACCTGGCTCCCTGCCTGCCTACCCCATATGGATGTGTCCCCCCTGCTCTGCTCTCCATCCCCAGATGACCTCGAGCACCTCAACGTTGCCACTGATGAGGAGCAAACAGAGGGCCAAAGGTCCACCTTAAAGTGCTCTGCACCCTACGTTTGCCCCTTTGGAGATGTCACCCTGCGCTGGGAGGGCTACAATCCTCAAGTCTCAACGGTGTCCAGCATGGTCCAGCTGGACACAAGTGGAGTTGGCCACTACCTGACCCTTACCACCACCTTCTCCTGGAAGGACCACTCCAAAAAACTGCTTTGTGAAGTTTCTTATGGCTCCAGGAAGGCAACAGGGGAGGTTGTCCTGCTAGTGAGACGTATGTGGGATAGCTCTTCATGGGGAGTGGCTGAGGAGGGTAGGGGGATAATGGGGTTGCCTCTGCCATGGCCACACCACCCAGGTGCCCCTCCTGCCTCCTGCTGTGACTCTTCCTTTCCTTTCCTTTCTTCCTGGGGCCCCTTGCAAAAAGCCAGAGTAGAATTTCCTCCAGCTTCTCCACTTCTTGAGAGGTTGGTCTGTGGGAACTGCATGAGGTTCAGCAAGGCTGATTCAATGAATGACAACCTGATCTAGTTGCAGATGTCCCTGCTGAATGCAGGGGGGTTGGACTTGATGGCCTTGAGAGGTCCCTTCACACCCAAGCTGTTCTGTGATTCAATGATTCTCCTTCCCTCTCCTGTTGCCCCATGGCTTCCTATGGCCAGAGCCAACGCTGATCTCATGAACGTTGCTAAGTGCTAGCTCCAGCTCCATGGACCCTCCTGGCACCTACCCCTCTCCACTGCCATTGTGGCAGCTGTGCCTCATTTCCAGCTCCCCTTTTCCCTGCACCAGACCCTCACATCCAGCAAGTCCTACCCGGCCTCACCTCTGCCCACTGTGTCTGTCCGTCCTCCTTGCAGATGCCCCAAAGGACACGCAGGTGTCGGTCACCCCTTCCTCCCAGAACATCCGTGTGGGTGACACCGTGTCCCTCACCTGTGAGGTGAGCAGCTGTTACCCTCCCATCTCCACCTACCACTGGTACAAGGATGGGGTGGCCATGGCCAGTGAGAGGATCCTCACCCTTCGAGATGTTCACCGTGAGGACTATGGGCAGTACCACTGCGAAGCCCAGAATGCCATTGGGGCCAGCATAGCGCTTGCTGTCACCCTCTACATCTTCTGTAAGTGGCCAAGGAGCTTGCCTGAGGACAGGGGGCGATGGTTTTAAACTAAAAGGTGATCAGGACTAGAGACAAGGGAGAAATGTTTTACAATGAGGGTGGTGAGTTGCCCGGAGAGGTGGGAGATGGCCCATCCCTGGAACTGTTGCAGGTCAGGTTGACTGGGGCTCCAAGCAACCTGCTCTAGTTGCAGATGTCCCTGCTGACTGCAGAGGAGTTGGACTCGGAGACCTTGAGAGGTCCTTTCCAACTCAAACCTCTCTGTGCTTCCCTGATTCTGAATATGATCCCATCTCCATCAGCTGCAGAGATCTCCGTGAGCCCCGCAGCTGAGGTGCGGGAGGGGACAGCCACCACCTTGTCCTGCGATGTCCCTGGCAGTGAGGGCTGGGACCTCAACTACACCTGGTACAAGAACAGTGTCTGGCTCAAGGAGGGTACAGCACACACTCTGCTCTTCCACCACGTGGCCTCTAGTGACGCTGGCTACTACTCATGCAAGGTGACCAATGACCGTGGCAGCGACACATCCCAGCCCATCAGCCTGAGCGTGACATGTGAGTGCCCATGGGTCCTGCCAGGGGATGGGGTGGGGATGTCCCTGCCAGATGAAGATCATTTTGTGCCAGGGGCTCCACAAATGCCCTGAGTCAAAACAACATCTCTGCCCAAAATGCTTTGGGTCCACTTGAAAGGGGTTTTCAGCTCTCCTGGGTTAATATTGGTGTAAACCATAGAATGGTTTTGGTTGGAAAAGACCTTTAATATCATCAAGTGCAACCATTAACACTGCCAGGTCACCACTAAACCATGTCCCTCAGCACCACATCTCCACAGTTTTTCACCCCTCCAGGGATGGTGATTTCACCACTGCCCTGGGTAGCCTGGGACAGGCCTTGATAACACTTTCCAGGAACAAATTATTCCTCATTTCCAACCAAAGCCTCCCATGGCACAACTTGAGGCTGTTTCCTCTTGTCCTATCACTTGTTCTCTGGGAGGAGACCAAGCGCCACCTGGCTCCAACCTCCTTTCAGGGAGCTGGAGAGAGCAAGAAGGTCTCTAGATGACCTTTGAAAGTCTTTTCCAACCCCAGGCATTCTATGATGCTATGATTTAAAATCAAAGACAACAAAAAGTGCTTTAAAAGTTCTCGGCCTTGTTGGCACTGGAAACTGCTGAGAGACACAAAATAGACCAGTAACAAAGCTGGGGAGTACAATTTTTGGCCATGATCCACCTTTGAAGGTACTATTGAGTGATGTTAGCTGCAGCAGGGCCCTGTCCACTCACTGCGGCATCTCCCACGCCTTTACTAATCCCTTCTGCACCATCAGCTGCTGGGAGGTCATTAAAAGGAGCCAGCTATGACAATAACAGCTCAGGAGCTTTTGCAAGTCAGGGGGAAAAACAAACATCCTTAGGCTTGGCTCTGACATCTTCATCAGTAAGCCTGACCTTCTGACGCAAGTGGGAAAAGAACTCCAAGGAGGAGCTCTGGTTCTTGGGGCACCATGTGCAGGCAGCAACCATATCACTGGGAGCTCCTAAACAGCAACACCTTCTCCTTTCCTTCCTGCAGACCCGCCCCGGACTCCGAGTGTGATGACATTCCAGGAGATGCAGGGTGGCCGGCTGGCTATCGTCCGCTGCGTGGTGGACAGCCACCCACCAGCCACCATGGCCATTTACCGTGAGGACACCTTGCTGGCGGCCACCGGCTCACAGGTGGCCCCGCGCCAGCGGTTTGGTGTCACCGCTTCCCGCAATGCCCTAGGCCTGGAGATCCATGGAGTAGGGCCAAGGGACACCGGCGAGTATCGCTGCACGGCCACCAATGCTTATGGCAACTCCAGTACCACCAAGGTCTTCATCATCCATGGTGAGCCCTGTCATGGTGGCTGCCAAGCTTTGGGTCTTGGGTGCTTATGAACTCCTGGGGCTATTGGGGTTGATTCTTCAGGGCTGGAGGAGCCACTTACCTTGAAAGCTGGAGGCACTTTATGTACCTAGGGAGGAATAACCTCATGGACCAGGACAGGTTAGGGGTGGGCCTGCTGTAAAGCAGTTCTGCAGAGAAGGACCTGGGAGTACTGTTGGACAAGAAGTTCCCCATAAGCCAGCAATGTGTCCTAGTGGTGAAGAAGGCCAATGGTCTCTTGGGGTGCATTCAGAAGAGTGTGAGCAGCAGGTCAAGAAACATTCTCTTCCCTTTCTCCTCTGCCCTAGTCAGGCCACATCTGGAGTCCTGGGTAGAGTTCTGGGCTCCTCAGGTCAAGAGAGACAAGCAACTACTGCAGAGAGTCCAGCAGAGGCTCCTAGGATGCTGAGGGCACTGGAGCATCTCTGGAAGGAGGAAAGGCTGAGAGCCCTGGGGCTGCTTAGCCTGGAGAAGAGCAGCCCCAGAGGGGAGCTGCTCAAGGCTGAGCAAGAGCTCAAGACTGAGGGCAAGAGGCTGGGGCCAGACTCTGCTCAGTGGTGGCCAGGGACAGGCTAAGGGGCATTGGGCAAGAGAGCAAAGGAAGGCTCAGAAAAATCCCCGTTTGTCCCTGCTGGTGGTAGAAAGCCAGAGCAAACAGCTGGGGTGGAGATATCCCAGCTGATATCCAGTGTCCCCAGGCAATGTCACCCATCAAAGACATAGCCACAGGCTCCTGTGAGGGTCAGGCTTGCTCAGGTCCTGCCCTAGAGGGAAGCTGTGTATGGGGCTTTGTCTGGATGGAGTCAGCAGAAGGACAAAGGTTTGCAACAGAGGTTTCTCCTTGACATCCTTCTCTTATCCTTCCTCCAGCAACAGACCTCCTGATCCAGCCCTCAGCAGAGGTGTGGGAAGGAGCAACTGTCACCTTGACCTGCTTGGGGAATCAGCATGAATCAGAGGAGACCCTCTACATCTGGTACAGGAACAGCAGAAGGCTGCAGGAGAGCTTGACCCCAACACTGCAATTCCCCAACATCCGTGGAGAGGATGCAGGTGCCTTCCAGTGCAAGGTCCAGAGCAGCAATGGCAGCGACACATCGGCGGTTGTCCCACTCCGTGTGCTCTGTAAGTGCACCCTCAGTCAGTCTGCAGATGACACCAAGTTGGGTGGATGTGTTGATCTGCTGGATCTACAGAGAGATCTGGCCAGGTGGGATCCATGGGCTGAGGGCAATAGGATAAGGCTCAACAAGGTCAAGAGCTGGGTCCTGCACTTGGGTCACACCAATCCCATGAACACTCCATGGCTTGAGACAGAGAGGCTGGAAAGTGTTTGGTGGAAAAGGGTCTGGGGGGGTGGGTCAACAGCAGCAAAACATGAGCCAGCTGATGTGAGACCTTGAGGTCTGGTCATAAGATGCCCAAGAACTGCTCAGGTGACACTGGAAAATACCAATCCCTTGTCTCCCTGGAGTTCTCCCAACAGCAGGAACCCATAATCTCACCAGAGGTGTTTTAACCTGTAGTCCCACCAAGGCAACCAGTGATGAGCTCCTTCCTGGACACCCAAGATGGGCACCTGGGCATCATCCAGTGCACTGTTGAGAGTGACCCAGAGGCCAACCTGACCCTATGGAAAGGAGAAGAAGTGATAGCTTGCACATGGGGCTGCCCCACAGCCCCCAACCCCAGGGTCCACATCACCTTGTCCTACAACAGCTTGAAGGTGGAGATCTGGAAGGTGGTGCTGGAAGATGAGGAGACCTACGTGTGCTGGGCTGGGAACCCACAGGGCAATGCCAGCACAGCCATGGACTTCAAGGCTGAAAGTGAGTGTGGTGGGAGGACTGTGGGCAGGGTAGAGCCAGGTCCACATATTCCTGAGGCATCTGGGAAGATCCTGGGAGAGGGGAGGGTGTAGAGGGAATACAAGGGATGGAGACAAGCTCAGGAGATCAAGGCAGAAGGCAGAATGGGGAAAAGTAGCCCAAGAAATCTGTGAAATGTCAAAGAGTGTCTGCCTTGGAAGAGTTGGGGAACGAAGGTGGTGAAGGGTCTAGAGCACAAGTATTGTGAGGAGCAGCTGAGAAAACTGGGGCTGGTTAGCCTGGAGAAAAGGAGGCTCAGGGGAAACCTTCTGGCTCTCTCCAACTCCCTGAAAGGAGGTTGGAGCCAGGTGGGGGTTGATCTCTTCTCCCCAGGAACAAGTGATAGGACAAGAAGAAAGACCCTCAAGTTGCACCAGGGGAGGTTTAGGTTGGAAATGAGGAACAGTTTCTTCCTGGAAAGGGTTGTTGGGGCCCATCCCAGGCTGCCCAGGGCAGTGGTGGAGTCACCATCCCTGGAGGGGTTGAAAAGCTGTGGAGATGTGGTGCTGAGAGACGTGGTTTAGTGGTGTTAACAGTTGCACTTGATGATCTTAAAGGTCTTCTACAGCCAGAATGGTTCCATGATTTACCTTCTCCTGGAACAGCCACTGAGTCCCTTACTAGTTGGTTGTTCTCAAGAGGAGTTGTCCACCACTGTTGAGGTGGTTCTGGCCATTCTGGCTGAGCTCATGCTGGATCCTATTTGCCTCCTGTCTGCAGCTGCCAGCATCTCAGTGTCTCCATCCTCCCATGTGCTGGAAGGCCAAGCTGTGAACCTCACCTGTCAACTAAGCAGTGACTCCCTGGCTCTGCCCAACTTCACCTGGTACCACAATGGGCAGTGGCTTGCTGAGGGCTTGTCCTCCTCCCTGGTGTTCCAGCACGTGGCCAGCACAGACTCGGGGCTCTACCACTGCAGAGCCACCACTGCGGGCAGCAGCAGGAGCTCCTCTGACGTCTCTCTGGATGTGCTCTGTGTGTATGGGCTGATGTCTCCAGTTTATTCTTCTGTCAGGGTTTGTAGCTTATGTCCATTCCCAGCTCTGCTCACACAGACGGACTGGGCAGAGCTGGTGAGGGTGCACGTGAGGGTCTTTGAGTACATATATGTGGGGAGGCCTTCTTGCTCTCTCCAACTCCCTGAAAGGTTGGAGCCAGGTGGGGGTTGGTCTGTTCTCTCAAGGAAGAAGTGATAGGACAAGAGGAAACAGCCTCAAGTTGTGCCGGGGGAGGTTTAGGTTGGACATGAGGAACAATTTCTGCAGTGTTGGGTTAACAGTTGGGCTCAATAACTTTAAAGGTCTCTTCCAACCAAAACAATTCTGATCCTGTGTCCTGGGGCTTCCTCCCATGGGCACTCATCACTTTATGCCACTGTCTGTGGTGTCTTGATGCATGTATGAACTTAATGTGTGCATGGGCATATGATCCTTCAGCTGTAAAGCTTCTATACATGTAAGGGCCATGTTGGAGTAGAACACACCCCAAAAAGACTTTGAGGGTGGCTGCTGTGGGTGAGGACAGCACAGTCACCTGGGGAATGGTGTTGTCCCCCCAGGTCCTGTGCTGGTAAAGACCTTCCGTTCCGTTCCGTTCTGTTCCCTTCCCTTCCCTGCCCTTCCCTGCCCTTCCCTGCCCTTCCTAGAGGGATCCAGTTGTTTCCTCTCTTTCTGGAAGCTCCTGTGCTCAACCACCACTCTCTGCCCCCCACAGACCCTCCACGGGACCTCCACTTGATGTCATTCCTGGAGACAGAGAGAGGCCACCTGGCCATCTTCCAGTGTTCAGTGGCAAGCAGCCCTCCTGCCCAGCTGGCCCTGTACCGTGGTGAGGAGCTGGTGGCCAGCAGCCATGGTTGGAGGAGCCCTCGGCTCAGGGTCTCAGCTGTCCCCAACACCCTCAGGGTGGAGATGCAGGAGGTGACACCAGCAGATGAAGGCAGCTACAGCTGCAGCGCGACCAACGCGCATGGTACCGCCACACACCGCCTGTACTTCCGCGTGCAGAGTGAGTATCACATGTCAGCTGACCCGGAGTGATGGAGCTGAAGGTTGCCCCCATTCCTGCTGGGGGGTTCCTTGTGCTTGGGTGTGATGAGTTGGGACCTAGTGGCAGCACCCAAGGGAGGTTAGCAAGACTTCTGGGCTGAATTCATTTCTTGAGTTGGGATCCAGCCCTCAGACTGATCAATCCAAGAGTATCTCCATGCAGGTGTCAACAAGGGAGATGGTGCCTGTGCTCCCACCTTATGGTACTGGATCACACCCGGGCTCTGGCTGCTGCCCCAGAGGCACTAGGTCACACCCCCACCCACACCAGTATTGAAACACCTCATCCTCGGGTACAGATTGTCCTCCTGAACTGGGCACTGGGGAGGCCACACCTCGAATCCTGGGGTCAGTTTTGGGCTCCTCACTCCAAGAAGGACATTGAGGAGCTGGAGTGTGTCCAGAGAAGGGTAAGGAAGGTGATGAAGGGTCTGGAGCACAAGTGTTGTGAGGAGAAGCTGTGGGAACCGGGGTTGTTTAGTCAGGAGAAAAGGAGACTCAGGGAGACCTTCTCATTCTCTCCAGCTCCCTGACAGGAGGTTGTAGCCAGGTGGGGGCTGGTCTCTTCTCTCAGGGAACAAGTGATAAGACAACAGGAAATGGCCCCAGGCTGCCCAGGGCAGTAGCGGAGTCACTATCCCTGGAGGATTGAAAAGCCCTGGAGATTCATAGATTCATAGAATAGTTTGGGTTGGAAAGGACCTTAAAGTTCATCTTTCTCCAAGCCCCCTGCCATGGGCAAAGATGTCACCCACTAGACCAGGTTGCCCAGGGCCACATCCAACCTGGTCTTGAACACAGTCAGGGATGGGGCAGCCACAACCTCTCTGGGCAAGCTGTGCCAGTGCCTCACCACCCTCCGGGTAAAGAATTTCTCCCTAAGATCCAATCTAAATCTTCCCTCCTTCAGTTTGAAGCCATTCCCCCTTGTTCTATCACTTTCTACCTGGGTAAGGAGTCTCTCTCCCCCCTCCTTTGGGCCTCCTTTAGGTATTGGAAGGCTGCTAGAAGGTCTGCCTGGAGCCTTCTCTTCTCCAGGCTGAACAACCCCAACTCTCTCAGCCTGTCCTTGCAGGGGAGATGCTCCAGCCCTCTGATCATCTTGGTGGCCTCCTCTGGACCCACTCTAACAGCTCCCCACCTTTCTTATGCTGAGGACCCCAGAACTGGCTGCAGTTCTCCAGGTGGGGTCTCACAGGGCAGAGTAGAAGCAGAATCACTTCCCTTGACCTGCTGCTCATTTGTCTCCTGATGCAGCCCAGGTTTCTTGCAGGTTTCTGGGCTGCCAGTGCCCATTGCAGGCTCATCTCCAGCTTTTCATCCACCATGACCCCCAAGTCCCTCTCCACAGGGCTGCTCTCATGGAGTTCATCTCCCAGACTGTACTCATGCCTAGGATTGCCCTGTCCCAAGTGCAGGACCTTACACCTGGACTTGTTGAGCCTCACATGGTTCTCATGAGCCTGCTTTCCAAGTTCACCCAAGTCCCTGTGGATGGCATCTCCTGTCCTTCTGGTGCTTCAGCTCCACCACTCAGCTTGATGTCATCTGCAGACTCACTGAGGGTACACTCGACCCTCCTGTCAATGGCATTAATGAAGATGCTGAAGAGCACCAGTCCCAAGACAGAGCCTTAGGGGCCACCACTCACCACTGGTCTCCACCCAGACATGGAGACTATGACTGCAGCTCTCTGGCCACATCCATTCAGCCCGTTAGTTATCCAGAGATGTGGTGCTGAGGGACAAGGTCTAGTGGTGACCTGGAAGTGCTAGTTAACAGCTGGACTCTGTGATCTTAGAGGTCCTTTCCAATCCAAACCACTCTATCATTCTGTGGCCACCACCAGTGATGGAGTCCAAAGGGCTTCAGCAACAAGTTTCCTTAAACACAAATGTCTAGTGGCATCATATCTTTGTTCTTCAGCTGCCCAAGTCCTCATCTCGCCGTCTGCAGAGGTGCTGGAAGGACACAATGTCTCCCTGACATGCCAAGTAGCAGGAGAGCCACAGGATGACACTGTCTTCTCCTGGTACAAGAACAGTGACTGGCTCCAGGAGAGCCCCAACAACATCCTCATGCTGTCTCACATCTCCAGCACCGCTTCTGGCTCCTATCACTGCCGAGCCCATGGCCCTTCAGGGACCAGTGTCTCCACGGCCATCGCCCTGCGTGTCAAGTGTGAGTGGGAGGCTCCTGGGAGTTGAGGGGGGAATGGGGTGCTGGAGGTGGGATGGGATGGTGCCCAGGATGGTGCTGGTAATGGGATGCTGCTAAGGATGGGACTGTGCTGGTCATGGTGCTGGTGGTGAGATGGTACTGGTGCTGGGATGGTGCCAGCAATGGGATGGTGCTAGAGGTGGGGTCATGCTAGTAGTGGTTCTGGTGGTGGGGTGGTGCCTCGGGTGGTGACAGTGGTAGGATGGTGCTAGGGGTGGGATGGTGCTAGGGGTGAGATGATGCCACGGGTGGCATGCTGCCAAGGATGGGGGGGATGCTGTCAAGGGGATAGGATGGGACGGTGCTGCTGGTGGGATGATGCTTGACACAGGATGATTCCAGAATTGGGATGGTGCTAGGGCTGAGAGCCCTTCTGGGCCAGAGCTAGGGCCTTGAGGAGCTCTAGGTGCAGACTCAAGGCTTGCTCACCCTCTTGGACAGATCCTCCACGGGTACCAGTGCTGACATCCTTCCTGGAGACTCCTGAGGGGCAGCGAGGTGTCCTGCAGTGCACAGTGGACAGCAGCCCGCGTGCAGAGCTGTCTCTCTTCAAGAACCAGGTGTTGGTGGCCTCCACGGTGCTGCCCCAGCCCATTGTCCTGCCACGTCTCAACGTCGTCTCATCCTTCAACATGCTGAGGGTCACCATTGGCCCAGTGCTGCTAGAGGATGAGGGCGAGTATGTGTGTGCTGCCAACAATGCCTATGGCAACGCCAGCACAGTGGCCAACTTCACAGGAGGCAGTGAGTGGTGGGGCTGGTGCTGCCTCTGGGGGTGGGCAGGGGATGGGGTTGGGGATGGGGATGGAGAT
>VWZX01008149.1:64028-79647 GCA_013399015.1 Galbula dea
GATGGGGATGGGGATGGGGGTGGAGGTGGGGATGGGGATGCAGTCACCAAAACTGACCACACTGAAAATGGGGAGTGAGAGAGACAGGGGTTATGGTGAAGAGATAAGGCCATCCATGGCACCATCCTGGCTATCATCACATAGTTGGTGTCGCCCCAGACTGCCCTACAGTGGGGAGGGTTTGAAGGGAGGAGGTTACAATGTCTTCATCACTTCTTGCCTGGAACAATGGAACAAGAGCCCCAAGCTGAAGTCCTGAAAGGGACAAGGTCTTCCTCAATCTGCTGAACACATGAACCCCAGGAGACCTACATTTCCTCCTGCCCACCCTGAGCATCACCTCCTTCCCCTTCCACTGCAGCTACCAGGGTCTGGATCTCCCCATCCCCAGACGTTCGAGAAGGCAATGCTGTGAATCTGACCTGTGCAGTGGAGAGTGATGGTGAGGAAGCAGTGAGCTACACCTGGTACAAGAACAAGGTTTGGTTCAGCAGCAGCTCGGCCCCAGGCCTCACCTTCCCCAGCGTCACTGCTGCCGACGCTGCCTCCTACCACTGCTCGGTGCAGACCCCAGCACGGATCTGCAGCTCAGCCCCTGCCACCCTCAACGTCCTCTGTGAGTCATAGAACCATGGAATCATGCAATAGTTTGGGTTGGAAAAGACCTTTAAGATCATCGAGTTCAACCATTAACCAGTACCGCCAGGGCACTACTAAACCATGGCCCTCAGCACCACATCTCCACATCTTTTCACCCCTCCAGGGATGGTGACTCCACCACTGCCCTGGCCAGCTTGGGCCAGGCCTTGATAGCACTTTCCAGGAAGAAACTGTTCCTCATCTCCAACCTAAACCTCCCCTGGTGCAACTTGGGGCTGTTTCCTCTTCTCCTATCACTTATTCTCTGGGAGAAGAGACCAACTCCCACCTGGTTCCAGCCTCCTTTCAAGGAGCTGGAGAGAGCCAGAAGGTTTCTCCTGAGCCTCTTCTTCTCCAGACTAACCAACCCCAGTTCCCTCAGCTGCTCTTCACAGCACTTGTGCTCTAGACCCTTCACCACCTTCCTTGTCCTTCTCTGGAGACGCTCCAGTACCTCAATGTCCTCCTTGCAGTGAGAAGCCCAAAACTCACCAGGATTTGAGGTGTGGCCTGCCCAGTGCCCAGTCCAAGAAGATAATCCTAGTGCTGCTGCCACACAACTGCTGTTCCAAACCAGGATGACCTTCTTGGCCACCTGGGCACACTGCATCTCACTCTGAGGATGCTCCTACTAACCAATATGATGTTTACTCCAGAATCCAACTCTCCTCCCACCCTTTCTCTCCTCCAGACCCCCCCAGACACCTGCAGATGAAGGCCTTCATAGACAGCGGTGAGGGGACCACAGTTATCCTTCTCTGCACTGTGGAGAGCAACCCCCTGTCTGATATTACCCTGCTCAAGGAGGGACAACCGGTGGTCTCCAGCTCTGCCGTGGGAGGAGGACCCCTTGGACAGAGCATTCAGGTCTCCTCTTCTCCCAACATGCTGAGGCTGGAGCTCCAGGAAGCCTCTGAGGAGGATGAGGGCGAGTACGAGTGCCGGGCATGCAGTGCCCTGGGCAGCACCCTTGCGTCCCTGCCTCTCCGTGTGCAAGGTGAGTCCATGGGTGGGGGGACGAGGGGCTGAGGACCTCCCTGGAGTCAGTTGGTGTGGACAGCAAGGTGTATGGCCCAAAGAAGTTGGGCAGTAGAACATCAAGCAGGTCCAGAGAGATGTGGGGCTGGTGGGAGGGCAAGGAGGTACTGCTGAAACCTTGGGCGGACGTCAAGTCGGCACCTACCACCTGCACCCACCCTGCTGGATGGGCCTGGGATCTTGGGAGCTGGGAAAGGCTTCTCCCAAGGTGGACAAACCTTCTGCTAGCTCTGCTCTGCTCTGCTCTCCACAGCTGTCATGGTGGTGGTGAGACCTTCCACCGAGGTGCCCCAAGGTACCGACGTGACCTTGACCTGCCGGGACGTGGGTGCCCACCCTGGCACCTTCTACACCTGGTACAAGAATGGGAAGTGGCTGATGGAGGGGCTGGAAGCCACCCTTGCCCTCCCCAGGGCCCGGCCCATGGATGCGGGTGTCTACAGCTGCCAGACGAGGAGGGGGTTGGGTGGTCGGCGAGCACCCCCTGTCACCCTCAGGGTGCTCTGTGAGTGAGGAGGAGACCTGCCTGGGAAGGGGGGACAAGAGGGGACACCAGGTTCTACAGGCAAAGAGGGCCCAGGGCAGCCCGGGAGGGATGTCCCTGGGGTTGGGAGGATGAGGATGGTCTATGTCGCCACCTGGTGACATCTCATGAAAGACTGGTAGCAGCCACCGGTAGGGCGGGTAGCCCAGCTCCTGGTCTTGGGGGGATCCCAGGTGCTCCTGGTCCATGTAGCGTGCCCCTTGTCCTCCCCTTTTCAGCGTGACACCCCCCAAGCCCTAAGGGAGGGATGGTCCTAGAATGTGCTTGGTTGGAAGAGACTTTTAGGAGACCATTAAGATCATCATGTCATAGAAACATAGAATTATTTGGGTTGGAAGAGACCTTTAAGATCAAGTCCAAAGATTAACCAGCACTGCCAGGTCACTACTAAGTCCATCAAGACCTTTAAGAACAAGAATCCCTTAAGACCATCCATAGTCCCCTGCCACTAAAGCTGTTTGGGCTGGTGATGGTGGGGAGGGGAATGTTGTCATTGTCCCTGTCCTTGCAGATGCACCCCAGAAGCCATCCTTCATCTCTTTGGTGGACCCCCAGGGTGGGCAGCAAGCCATCCTGCTCTGCACGGTCGACAGTTTCCCACCCTCTGACCTCACCCTGCATCGGGGTCCTGGTCACACACCCTTGGCCTCCACACAGGGATCATCTGACCCAAGATTCACCATCCAGGTGACCCCCAACTCCCTGCAGGTGGGGATGGTGGGGCTGGAGCTGCAGGACATGGGGGTCTACATCTGCTCGGCCAACAACAGCTACGGCACTGTGTCCTCATCCCTGCGCTTGGATGTAGGAGGTGAGGGTGGCTCCAAGCCACAGTAAGCACCATAGTGGGGCCCTGGTGGATCTTATCCTGGAAGTGTGGCTCTTGGGACCCTTTTGAAGGGGTTGGGGATGATGTTGTCTTATGCAAACTCAAGCCCTGGACCCCCCTTGACTTCCCAACCTCCCTCTTCCTCCTTCTCAGGAGTCACAGTCAGGGTTGAGCCTTCACCAGAAGTTCCTGAAGGCACCACAGCTACCATGACCTGCTTGGGTATCCCTTGGGTGGGCAAAGAGGCCAACTACACCTGGTTCAAGAACAGCCAGTGGCTACGGGATGGACCATCAGGCTCCCTGGTCCTCACCCGTGTCTCCAGTGCCGACACTGGCTCCTACCACTGCCAGGCCAGTGGGACACGGGGCAGTGCCACCTCAGCTCCACTCAGCCTCACTGTGCTCTGTGAGTATCCTCCAGCCTCATGGGGACAGGCCACTAGGCAGGATGGAGTGCAGCCCAGCATCCCACCTGTCCCATCCCCATGGTCCTGCTGTGGAGAGGAGACCTTCCTTCTCTTCCTCCTCCTCTCCCTGCCCTCCTCCTCTCCTTTTGGACCTGGGGAAGAGGACATTGGGGTTTTGTCTAGCAGTGGCTGTACCCAGTTGTGGATGCTCCAGCCCTGGACCTGTTGAAGGTCAGGTTGGGTGGGGCTTGGAGTAACCTGCTCTAGTGGAAGGTGTCCCTGCCTATGGAGGGAGGGTTGGATCTAAATGATCGAATTTAAGGTCCTTCCAACCCAAACTATTCTGTGGATCTTTGATACCCCTCAAAAGTCAGATTTGGAGCCAACGTGCTCCAAGCTGGGTAGGACTCTCCAGCTGTGGGGTGGGAGCAAAGGGCTGGAGAAAGCATGAAACCACCAGCCTCAGGGTGGGCTGGAGCTTCTCCAAAATGGAGGAGGGATGCATTAAACAGCCCTTGGCAAGCATCCAGGCCAAGGTGGGAGGGGATCTCACACCATGGCCCACCAACAACCCCATATCCCCCACACAGACCCTCCCCGAGATGTGTCCATCAGCACCTTCCTGGAGAACCGCAGCGGGCGGGTGGGCATCATCCTGTGTACGGCCAACAGCCACCCAGCTTCCACCATCACCCTGTACCACCATGGCCAACTCCTGGCCTCCAGCCTGGCCCCAGCCACCGTGTCAGGGGTCCACGTGTCCACCTCTCACAACACTCTCCGTGTGGAGCTGGGGGCTGTGGGGCAGGAGGATTCTGGCGAGTATCTGTGCATGGTTGGGAACCCCTTGGGCAACGCCACCGCCAGCGCCTACTTCAACGTGAGCAGTGAGTGGGGATGGTCATGACCATGGGGTGCTGTGGGGTCTTGGTGGGGAATGGGGAGTTGGGTCAGAACAAGCCATAGGACAAGAGGAAATGGCCTCAGGTTGCAGCAGGAGAGGTTTAGGTTGGACATTAGGAACAATGTCTTCCCCAAAAGTCTTGTCAAGACCTGGCCCAGGCTGCCCAGAGCACTGGTGGAGTCACCATCCCTGGAGGGGATTGAAAAGCCCTGGAGATGTGGTGCTGAGGGACATGGTTTAGTGGTGACCTGGCAGTGCTGGTTGATGATTGGACTCCATGATCTCAGAGGTCTTTTCCAACCTAAATGTTTGCATGATTCAATGGTTTTGGAGCAGCAGGGGATGACCAACAGAAGCAGAAGATGAGTTGAATCAACCACAAGTCTTTAGGTGGAAAGGAGAACAGGGAAGGTTTTACTATGAGAATTGGGAGTTTCCTTTCAAGGAGCTTCTCTCCAGCATGATCCCAAGTAGGAGCTAATGGATGTTTTTCCTGACAGGGCTCAAAAAACAACCCCATGGAAGCAGAAAATTGAGTTGAATGACCAAAAAAGTGAGGAGGAATTGGCTTGGGTTCCACAAACAGCACAATAGGATGCTCCTTGTGGCCATGTCAGGTGGTGACAGGGGACAGGACACCACCCAGCCTGGGGTGGCACACAGAAGAGTGCCAGCCTGCCCTTGGTGTGATGTGGGCAGGGGCAACCAGGAGCAGCATGGTCCCCGTGAGGTCCCACCTTAGTGTTGTGCCACCCTGTGACCCTCCATGGTGTGTCCTTCACCCTAGTTCCCCTCTCCCCACAGCTCTCACCCACCTCTGGGCCTTCACTGTGGTGACTGGGCTGCTGGTAGCCATCATCTGCATGGCTCTCCTGGTCCTCCTGGCTGTGAAGCTGTGGCCCAGGTAAGGTCACTGGCTGGGATGGAAACAGGGTGGAGACAGGGACTCTGGGAAGACGAGGGGTGGCAGCTCCCTCTCCCTTTCAGGATGAGGAGGTTTTGGGGCTTGTCCAGCACTGAGGACACCTTCGAGCTGAGGAGCAAACAGGAACAGGCACAGGTAGGGACCACCTTTGGGGACCCCCTAGGAAGAGGTCCCTGCAGGGAACCCATGGGGTGCTGGAGAGCACAGGGCTGGGGCACGCAGGTCTGGGCCCACAAAGCAGCCAGGCCCTGGCCCAGCCAAGCTCCTACGTGTTGTCACCTCAGCCTTGTCCATCATTGCTGGAGCTGGTGAGCAGGCAGGAGGGGCAGAGCCTGTTGAGGACCAGAGGGTCTCCACAGCTCACACAGGTGCTGACCCCTCTGGGCAATGCTCTGGCTGCTCCCCTAACCCCATGAGCTCCACCATGGGCAGGGTTCCCCCAACCAGCCCCAACCTTTTCCAGGTGGATGAAGCTTCCTAAACTGGTGGTTCTTTGACTCAGGAGCAACTGTAGCTACTGGTGCTAGAAGAGCACAGCCTTGGCTTGGCTAGATCCAGGCCCCTGGGGATAACCCAGCCCCATCTCCATTCCCTCCCATCTCCATCCCCTCCCAGCCCCATCTCCATCCCTTCCCAGCCCTTCTCCCATCCCACCATGGATGTTGTTCTCACGCTGGGAGTGGTTGGTCTTTGCCTCTGCTCCTGCCAAGCACCACCAAGCTGTGATGGCTCAGAACAGCTCTCCAGCAGCAAAAACCCCAGGAGAAAAATCACGTCCCATTGATGGTGCAGCCCTGGGGACAACCTCTCTATCACCACCATTCTCCTGTCCCCTCAACAAAGCCACCACCCCAGGGTGCTGCCCACAGCCTCCTCATGCTGGGACCTCCCCACGTATTATTCCTCTGACAGTAAATAAACCCTGGAGCAAGGCACATCCTAATGTCTGTTGGGATGAGGTGGGAAGGGGTTCATGGCCCTGCTTGGGAAGGGCAGAGAGGAGGAGGAACCAAGTAGCTTCAGGGGTGGGCCAGAACAATTCACCCAGGGACGCCCCCTTGTTGGGGTATGATTCCTTCCCTGTGTTGTTTTCCACAGCTGGTCTGGGGCCACCACAGAGCAATGGCTTGGTCCATAGATGAGGTGGGAGATCAGGGTTGTGATGCTTGGAGACAGCCTCTGGTCACAGCTCCCCATTTTCCTGGCATCTGCCTTGTTGGACAAGAAGGCAGAAGTGTCCCCAGGCCAGAGGTGTCCCCTCAGTGCCCTGAAAGAGGTGGGAGATCAGGAGGAACCTTGTCCTGTCAGCTTTGTGCTGCTGGAGGGGAGCTGAGGGGAGATCATGGGAGGGTTTCTTTCACAGGCAGCTGCTGGGCCATGTCCCCTCATGTCCCACTGCCGTTAGATGTCACCCTGAGGCCATCTCGCTGCCGGACAGGGTCTTGGCCGGGGTGTGCAGATTGACAGTGCTTCAGAGCGTGGAGCTGGAGCTTCCCAAGCGTGTCTTGAGGACCCTGGGGGCCTGGGGACTGAGGGGTTATGCTCTGCTCACGTGGGTGCTTAATTCCTCCCTATCCTCCTGTTCTGCTGCTCCAGCCCATGGGCCAAAGCAGGGTTCACCCAAAGGAGGTCCAGCTGATCTCCCTCTCACTCAGCTCTCAGGTTCTCACAGACCCTCAGCCTCCTCAGACGCATCCTGCTGGTGCTGTGGCTCACTGGTGGTGCAGCCTCTTTGAGGCTTGCTGAGCAGGGACAGCTGGGCAGGTTTGTCCCATGGGCATGGGGCTGGGTGGTCCAATGGTTGTGACAGCAGTGCTACAGAGAAGGAGCTTCACCAGCAGATGTGAAATATTCTCCTAAGCCTGTGTCCAGAGCAAGAGCAGGGTGCCACAGGAAGGCTGTGCATAGGGAGGCTGCCCCTGTCCCCATTCCTGTCTCCAATCCCATGCCTGCCTTTGTCCCTGTCCCCGTTCCTGTCCCTATTCCTGTCTCCATCTAATTTCTATTCCCATCCCCATCCCTATCCCATTCCCATCTCTTCTGCAGTTGCCAGGTGGTGTTTCAGGATGCAATGGGATTGGATGGGGATAGGATGGGGATGGAGATGAGGACAGGACAAGATGAAGTGGGGTGGGGGTGGGGATGGGGATGGGGATGGGACAGGACAGGATGGGATGGGGATGAGGGTGGGATGGGATAGGAATGGGTTGGGAGCTGTGCTGAGCCCATGGGTGAAAGGCATGGTGGCAGGGAGGGTGGTGGCAGTCAGGGTGCTGACATGCAGGCATCTCCCTCCTCATCCCATGGCAGCAGCCTCTGCCTCCTCGCCAAGATCCCTCCGAGCGTCTGGCGGCAGTGAGGTCAAAGCTTCATCATCATCTGCCAACCTGTGAGCACAGACAGATGAATTGGGCTGGAGCTGCAGTGACCTGGCCAGGTCCATCCCTCCGGCTGCACATCACCTTTTCAAGGTTCCTCGGTGGCAGAACCCCCCAACCTCAACCCTCCTCCTCCTCCTCCTCCTTCAGCACCACCACCTGCGTCCGTGCTGCACCTCACAGAGCCCTTGGGCTTCATGAAGGGTCCCTCTGTGCATCCATCCTCTCCCTCCCACATCTTCCCAGCCTGAAGTTCATTATTCCTCACCAGACTCCTCCAGGGTGGTTGAACATCTCCAGCTGGTCCCCTCTGCCCACTGTGCCTAGTTGTTTGATGGGGTGGTGGCAGGCAGGGCAGATGTTGCTGGTTGGCTTGCACACGTGAGCTCCCACCAGATGCCAGCTCTTCCCATCACAGCTATTCTTAAGGCTGCAGAGAAGAGGACGTGGAGAAGGTCCCACCAACTCCAGGACCTGCACCCAACGTGGAGCACGTTGTGGAGCACGTTGTGGAGCACGTCCTGAGGCCATGAGGGGGAACTCAGGGGTTGTTTCTGAACCAAGGAGTGGCTCCAGCAATGCCAGGACCCCTACACAGGTCCTGCACAAAGGCACTGGGAGATGTGGGGAGCAGCAAGTCCTGAGGGGCAGGACTGGGGTGTGCACCAGCTTTACCCAACCCCAGGGCTGCAGGAAGGGCTTTGTGCCAGGGGCTGGTGGCCAGCGATTACCTCCAGGCTGGCTGAGCTCCTTCTCCTCCTTTCCTTCTGGAGCTACACACACACACAGACGCACACACACATACACACACGTTAAGCCAAATCCTCCCATCACATGGTCTGAAGGCAGAGCAGGGGAATAAGGGCAGGTCAGGAGGTGAACTGGAGGCCAGGGATTTGCCGTGGGGTAGGAGGACCTGGCAGGGGCTAGGCATTTCTCCTCGGATAAATTAGCTTTGAGTTGCCGGTGGTGGTAATCCAGGGGAGGGCTGAGAGGCTCCTGGCGAGGCTGAGTGCGGCGCTGGGCTTTGTGCTACCCAGAGCTGGTGGCAAGTGTGAGCCTGGCTAGTCCCAAGCACGTCAGCGATGCTGATGGCTCCTGCCATCCTTCTTCCCAAGCCCACTGGGATGAACGGCTCTGTTGGGTTGGGAAATGAGCTCACCTGCTCTGTTGGCATGTCCCTGGGTAGATGTGACCCTCACCGCTGGTTCCAGGTGGCTCTGTGGTGAGATCAGGTCCAAGCATCAGTCCTGGTGGCAGGGGATGAGGGTTGGTACTTTTGAAGGTGGTTGGTGGGGGTAGCACCCTCATGCCAAAGGGAGAGATGTGGGGCACCACCGTGCTGCTTCCCACCTTCTGATAGGGGTGCTCATCTTTTCCCTGGATTTATCCCTAAATCCAGAGCACTGGCAGCCAAACACTCACCCCGGGGATGTCCCCATCCAGGGACACCTCTCCTCCATCCCAGTGCTGGCACTTCTCATGTCCTCCCTCCCCTGAGATTTTAGCTCTCTGTGTAAGGTTTGCTAAGGCCAGCCCTTGTCTTCCTTGCCATTATCATTGCCAGTTAGCTAGAGGTCACTGCTCCAAGGCTCGGTGGCCATGGTGGGACATCATGTGACATGAGCTCCCCTTTGGGCCTGACCCAGTGGTGATGGACAAGGGTGGGGATTGCTGGGTGGTTGGACACCCTCATCCTGCTCCTTCTCCTCCTCCTGTCCCCATTTCACACAGACTGCACCATTCCTAGCATGTGGATGCACTTTGTGGTCAAGGGGGGGGGCCTGAGGCCAGTGGGGTGGAGTGGGTGGGGGTTACCAGCCCCACTTAACCCACCCCAACCATGGGAACCAGGAGGAAGGGCTGGGCTCTGCCCTCTCGTGGCTGTGAGGGTCAGTCAGGTTCTGGCCAGCCCCCCAGAAGCCCCCTCCCCTCTTTGTTGTTGGAGAAGGGGTCTCATCACCCTTTATCCCACAGGAATCTGTGATTGCCCATCCCATAGTGCTACAGGAGCATTCCCAGACCCAGCTCTGCCTGCAGTGCTCTTGGGACCCCACTGCTCCTCTTCACTGTGCTCCCTTAGACCTCTCCTAGTCTGTGGGATCACCAGCTCATCTGGGACCACTGTAGGAACTCACACCCCCAGGACCACCCTGGACAAGGTGTGACAAGGACTACGATGATGTTAATTCAATGCTTATCAACTGGGATTGTCCGGATGCCTCAGTGAGGTGTGCCCATGGGGTGAACGATGGCTTGAAGGCGATTCTTTCCTCCTGGGAAGCACTTGATCCTGGTGGAGGGCTCACAGTGCTTGGGTTTCCCCAGGTGGGGACCCACAGTGACTGTCCTGGAGGACTCTAGGTGTCTTGTGGGTGTGGGTGAGGTTTCCAGCAGCACCGGAGCTGCAGAAACTGGAAAGGTGAAAGTTATCAAAATGTGATAGCAGGTCCCTGGGGCCATGATCACACCTTCCTCCACCAGCACCTACACCTTGTCACCCTTGTGTCACCCTAGGGGGGGTGAGACCCAGGGTTGGGAGCAGCTGGAGGGCAGGAGTGGTGGAGGGTGAGACAGGAACCAGAAACCCCAATGAAACCCTGAGGAACACCTCATGGTGCAGAAGAATCTGTGACTACATCTCGGAGAAGCCAAACCCTGAGGTCTGTTCATCCTTATCCTCCTCCTCACCTCCCCATTCAGGTGCCATCCCAGTGCCCAGGTGGCTCTTCCTAGCTCATCCCTTGTCCCTCTGTGTCCTGTTCCTCCAGCCCTTGGTCTAGGCTCTGCTGTGGAGGTTTCCAGTGAAGACACTGGTCTGGGGACACTTGTGTGCCTTCAGTCTTCAGTGAAGGGTTGGCATTGGCTGGGCCATGGTCCAGCTGGAGCTTGAGGGCAGGGAGGGACCTGTAGCCTTGTTACCTTCCCCATGGGTCCTGTGGATGCCTGGAGAGGGGAAACTGAGGCACTGGTAACACAGCCTTTGCTGTGGTGAAGCTGGGGACACTGGAGGTACTGGAAGACACAGCCAAGGCACCAGCCAGAGCAAAGATGCCAGGAAGAGGGATCCTGGGGCAGAGATCATAGAAGCAGGGTCCCTGGAGCTGGAATCCCTGAGGTGGGCACCCCAGGAGCTGGGACTGCAGGGATGAGGTGGGAGAGAGGATCCCGGAAATCATGAAGCTGGGGGAGAAGATGCCAGGAGCCGGAATGCTAAAGGAGGGGATCACAGAACCAGGGATCCTAGAGAAGGAGATTCCAGGGGCAGGGATGCTAAAGGAGGTCCCAGGAGCAAGGTTGCTAGAGGAGGAGATTCCAGGAACGGGATCCCAAGAGCAGCGATGCCAGGGGAGGAGATCCCAGGAGAGGGATCCGAAGACCAGAGGTGTCAGAGGAGATCCCAGGACCAGTGATGCCAGAGCTGAAGACCCTAGGAGCGAGATCGCAGGAGTAGGATCCCAGAATCAAGTTCCCCGGCTCAGGATCCCTACCCCCGCTGGTCCCTGTGCCGCTGCGGGCTTTTTCGGAATGAGGACCTCTGGGAGCGGGTCGAGGGCTACGGAGGTGCGGGGGGACCCCCATGTCCAGGGGGGTCTCTGTCACCGGGGGTGTGGGGGGAGTGTCGGAGCCGCCCTGCCGGGGAGCGGGAGGATACCCCGTACCGGCCCCTCCAGATTTCGTTTGATTTTCTTCGATTTCATTTGATTTCGTTTGATTCAAGCGGTGCCGGGCTGGGGTGGGGAGGAAGGAGACCCATCCCCAGAGGGGGCTAAGGGGGACCCATGACTCCAGGAGGGGTGTCTCCTCCTCAGGGAAGGGTATACCCTTCCTCAAGGAGGAGTGTTCCTTGGCTCCCGGAGACAGGTGGCATAGCTAACGAAATCAGCCTTACCGGGGCCCTGGAGGGGACATGTCGGGGCTGGACACCCCCAGGAAGGTCCCGGGACCACCCACTCACCCACCATCCCCATTCCCTGACCTCTGTGGAGTCCTGGGAGCAGCAGCCGCAGCCTGTACACAGAGACAGCGGCTCCAAATTCAGCCACCCTGAGATGTCCACTCGTGTCCAAGCACACCAATCCATGCCCCTGCACTGTCCACCCGTGTCCTTTCATTGTCCCCCCATGTCCCTGCACACCTCGCCCATGTCCCTTCGCTGTCCCCCGTGTCCCTTCGCTGTCCTCACCCGTGTCCCTTCGCTGTCCTCACCCGTGTCCCTGCACTGTCCACCCGTGTCCCTCCACTGTCCGGCCGTGTCCCTTCATTGTGCACCCATGCTCCTGCACTGTCTCCCCATGTCCCTGCACATCTCCCCCGTAACCTCACACTGTCTCCCCGTGCCCCTTCATTGTCCCCATGTATCTTCACAGTCCTCCCGTGTCCCTGCACTGTCCCCCTGCGTCCCTCCATTGTCCACCCCACGTCCCTCCACACTCACCCATGTCCCTTTACTATTCCCTTGGGTCACTGCAGTGTCCACCCGTGTCCCCGCACTGTCCCTTCGTGACCCTTTAGTGTCCCCCCGTGTCCCTCCACTGTCCTCCACGCTCCATGCTGTGCCCCATATCCGTGCGCACCCACTCGTGTCCTTCCATTGTCCCACCTGTGTCCCTTCACTGTCCCCCGGTGTCCCTGCACACCCACCCGTGCCCCTGCACTGTCCTCCCCCGTGTCCCCGCACAGCTTTGCTGAGCGTGTCCGATCCCGGTCCCGATCCCGACCCGGATCCCTCTCTGACAGTTCCCGGTCCCGGATCGCTCCTCTCAGGCCCTTCTCGAGGCTGTAAACCGGGAAAGGGAATGGGAAAGGGAAAGGGAAAAGGAAAAGGGAAGGAATACTGGGGGGTTGGAGTCCCCGAAAAGAGATGTAAAGTGTCCGGGGAAGGGAGAGGAGTCAAGGGATGGACATGAAGATGGGATGGGATGGGCTACCCCGAGCCGGGATGGACTACCTCGGGATGGGCTACCTCGGGTCGGGATGGGCTCCACAGACAGAGAGAGAGAGCAAAATAGCAATAAACATCATAATAATCATATTAATAATTATCATCAATATTATCAATATCATAGAGTCATCATCAGTATTATCAATATTATAATCATCAATCAATATTATCAATATCTTAGGATCGTCCCCATCGGCATCATCATCGCTATCATCAATATTATCAATATCCTTATCATCATCATAATCAACCACAGAGAATCACGGAATCGTTTAGGCTGCAAAAGACCCTTAGATCTTCTAGTCCAACCCTAATAATAATCATCACCACCACCACCACCATCATCATCACCATAACCATGGTAATGGTAATTAATAACAGTGATAATGGTAGCTAATAATCCTAGTAATGTTAACTAATAATCTTAGTTATGATAACTAATAACCGTGTTAATGGTAACTAATAACCCTGACAATGATAACCAAGAATCGTAGTAATGATAACTAATAACCGCGATAATGATAATTGGTAATCGCAGAATTGATAAGAACAACGTGAAAACAAGGTCAGCATCAATAAAGTGATGTGATAAGAAGCCGGAGGATGGTTTGTGATGATTACTAATTACTATGATTATTGATAAGGATAATGCGGAGCTGCCCCAAGCCCTTACTGCCTTCCGCCTGCTCCCCAAACTCACCCAGCGGAATCTGCTAGCACCATTAGTTATTATTATTAACACTAGTAATAGGGCAAATACCGGTCGGTGACCCTGAGCTGGGGGTTCCTGCCCGGTTACCGGTGTCAGCTGCCGCCCCGGAGCAAGTTACCGACTGCTCGCCGCCCGGAGCTAGCTCCATCCCCGGGGCACCGGTACCAGCTTTGCCTTCTTCCGCCGCGGTATGGCCTCGCTTCTACTTTTCCCTTTTCTTTTTTTTACTTTTGCCTTTTATTTTAGTATTTCCCCCTTTATTTCAGCTTTTCCCCCTTTTCTTTTATTCCCCCCTTATATTTTGGTATTTTTCTCTTTGATTTTATTTTTCCTTTTATTTCACTTTGTCTCTTGCATTCTAGTATTTTTCCCTTCGATTTTATTTTTCTCCTTTTATTTAATTTTGTCTCTTATACTTTTTATTTTATTTTATTTTCCCCTTTTATTATTTTCCCCTTTGATTTTATTTCCCCCTTTATTTTTTCCCTTCGATTTTATTTCCCCCTTTTCTTTTATTATTTTTTCTCTTTGATTTTACTTTCTATCTTTTATTATTTTTTCCTTCGATTTTGTTTTTCCTCTTTTGTTTTATTATTTTATTTCCCTTTTATATTTTACTTTTCCACTTTTTAATTATTTTTCCCCTTTATTCTATTATTTGCTCCTTTTTGTTTTATTGGTTCCCTTCTTTTATTGTTTCCTTTTCGTTTTCTTTTTTCCTTTTCTTTTTTTTTTTACTTTGTCCCTCCTTTATTTTATTCCAATTTTTTCCTTTTTGTTTTACTTTTCCCTTTTATTTACTATTCCCCCTTATTTACTTCCCCCCTTTTATTTACTTTTTCCCCCTTTTATTTACTTTTCCCCCCTTTTATTTACTTTCCCCCTTTTATTTGCTGTTTCCCCCTTTTATTTTTTCCCCTTTTATTTACTTTTTTCCCCTTTTCCCTTTCCCCCCTTTATTTACTTTCCCCCCTTTATTTACTTTCCCCCCCTTTATTTACTTTCCCCCCCTTTATTTACTTTCCCCCCCTTTATTTATTTTCCCCCTTTTATTTACTTTCACCCCTTTAATTTACTTTACCTTTTATCCCTTTTATTATTTTATTTTTCCTGTTTTATCCTATTTCCCGTTCTGTCTCTGTTCCGTTCCCTCTCACGATCTATCACAGTCCTACCGACACCTCCTGTCTCAACCAAGACTCTCCCTTTGGGGGCACCGACTCAGACCGAGAGCCCTCCAATACTCCCTGGATCCCTCCTGGATCCTTTCCATCCCCAGGGCTGGGAGCAGCGGAGCTCAGGGGGGACTGGAGGGTGCCGGGGAATACAGGGGTGTTACCGGGAGGGTAACGAGGTGGTATGGGGAGTTACCGGGGGGCTACGGGGAGGTTCTGGCTCCGCTGTATCCTTTGCCCCGTTACAGAGAGCAGCAGAACGAAGACCCCCGAGGGCATCTACCCGGGAGTTCCCAGCTGGCCACCGAGATTCTCTCGCCTCTTCCCGGTTTCGGTACCGGATGGTCGGCGGTTACCGGAGGGCGTGGGGGGATGGGGACAGATTCGGGGGCCCTCTGTTGCTCCATCCCGGGAATTCGGGGAATGTGGAAGGGTAACTCGGGTAGGAGCGAGACCACCGGGTTACCGGACAGGATGGGGAAGGGAAACTGGAGCCCTCCCGGTACCCCCCGGGGGGTTTACACCAAAGCGGGATGACTTATTTATTCATTTCCATCCTGGTCCTTACCGGTGACCCCCTGAGAAATGGGGGATGGAGGGGAAGCAACCTCCCCCCCCATTCTCCCTTCCCGTCTTCATAGGACCGGAGGCACTAACCGAGAGGCTCTTTGTTTACCGACCGGTATCACGGAACCGGAGAGCAGGAAATTGCGTCGGTGCCGTTAATTTAACATCAACTCATTCCACCGCCCGCTCCCGGCGGTGGCGGCGGCTACCGAAGGGAGAACGGCTACCGGCTGCGGAGGGACAGAGAGATAACGACTCCATCATCATCATTATCTTCATCATCATCGTCATCCCGGAACGCATCCTAGGTGCCTTCCTCGTCTTTTTCCTCCGCACCCTTCCACACCCTCTACAAAAAAAGTCCTCCCTCCTTATCTCCCGGGATTCGATTAATTTCCCCACACCGGCAGCGGCGTCAGGATCGGGATCAGGATCAGGCTCTCCATGGATGGGCAGCGGCTGAAGTTTGCCGGGAGCGAGGTGCTGAGGAGCTTGGGGGGGGAGACACAAGGGGGATGTAGGGAGGGGGACATGGAGGGCCTAGGGGTGGGACA
>VWZX01008149.1:79744-105622 GCA_013399015.1 Galbula dea
CCGCCTCCCCCCCCCCTAGACTTGCCTCCTCTCTCCTCTCCCTCTCTCTCTCTCCATCTCTCTCCCGCTGATCCCTGATCCCTGCGCGGCTCCCGCAGGGATGAGCGATGGACGCACCGAGGCTAGCAGGAGCCAAGTGCTGCTGGCCGAGCCCGTGGCTACCGGGAGAGCTCGGGAGAAGGCAGCGAGCCGGGAGGAGCTGGAGAACCTCCGGAGAAACGGAGGAGAAGAAGGAGAAGGAGGAAGAGGAGGAGGAGGGTTCAAGGACATCCCGGGAACATCAGCTCTCAGCCCCGCTCCCTCCCAGGAGTGTGTCCCGGACAGCCGGAGCCCGTCGGGAACCACCGAAGCGGATTATTGCCGCCGCATCTTGGTGCGAGGTACGGGGACGATCCTTGCTTTCCGATCCCCATTCCCTCACCGGGATATCCCCTCATTCCTTGGCTCTCTCCCCTCTTCTCGGGGATTTTTTTAATTTGGGGTGGGGGCAGCGGGATCAGCTCTGCTCCGTCCCTGAGCCTGGCATCCCTCCCAGCGCATCCCATCGGATCCGCTCGGCCTCTCGCCGCTTCCCACGGCCCCGCTCGCTTCTCCGGGCACCGGGAATCGGCTGCTTCGGGCACTGGAATCTAGGGTTCCCCCCGGTGAGTAGTCACGGGGCTACCGAAACCCCCGGAGAGGCTGTTTTCTTTTTTCTCCCTATGCCGGGAGGATAGGACCAGGAGTCAGGAGAGAAGGAAAAGCATCAGATCTGCTTTTCAAGCCTTGTCGCAGGAGAACAGCGTCATGGAGCGGCGGCGAGTTAGGGCATACTTCATTTTTATTTTTATTTTTATGTTCCCGTTTTGTAACATCACTTACTCTCCCAGAGGTGGGGAGAGTGGTTGAGGGGGAGGTCAGTCCGGGGCTGGGGTCACGGTGATACCGGGAACCAGCGCATCCTCTCCTCGCCGCCGGCACTCGGAGCTCAGAAGGGTTTACCAGGGATCAGCCTGGCTTGTGGTCATCCCCCCCCTCCTCAAAGTTTTGGGGTTACCTTAAGTGAGGATGCGGCAGGGACCGAGCACTCCCCAGTTCCCCGGGGGGATGCTCTAGGGATGCTCAGAGGGATGCACAGCATCCTTCCGCTCCCCGGAGCAGTTCCGCGACCGCTCGGGTCCTGCTGGTTTACCGTCACCGAGGCTAGGTCCGGCGCGGTATGGCTCAGTCCGGTTCGATATGGCTTGATCCGGTTCGGTTCGGGCATTCCCATTCCTCCCGGAGATCGCACAGAGCCTCGCCGCTCCCTCAAACCTCTTTCCCGCCTGTCGCGATAGGCTCCTGTCGCCGACAGTTAGGCTTGTCTCAACCTAAACCATCCTGAGCATCCTGGAGGGGGAGAAGGCACCGCTCGGGACCATCTCGCGGGATCCCCTTCGGGGTGTCTCCCCGGTCCTCGGTATCTCCTGCTGGGGTCACACCGGGGTCAGGTTTCTCCCATCATCCAGTCTCACTCCTACCGGAGCCTCTCCCGAGCGGTCTCAGCGCTTGTAATGGAGCTGGGGGTGGTGTGGGAGGGGTCGGTCCCCAATTCCAGGGTAGGGTTCTCCCCCGCCCGTTTTTCCCGACCCCGGGAAACGGGAGCGTCCGGTCTCACCATCTTGCTGCAGCCGCCACAGTGCCGACAAAATGGTGGCAGGGGCAGAATACCGTAAAGAACCGGGAAGGGGGCTCGAAGGAAGAGGAGGGACACGGTGGGGACACCCTGGCGATGGGGGACCACAAGCCCCCCTGGCTACCAGACCTGTTCCAGCCCCCTGCTCACTCCTGGGAAGGGCTTGGTGCAGGCCGTGGAGAACCTCCAGGTTGGGTTTTCTACCTTTTGAGGCAATTTTTAATATTTCTCTCTATATTTTAAATGTGTTTTGGATTATTTTCAATTGCCCCCAGGTGTGGGGATAATCTCCCCCACCCCACTGCTTGTCCCAGGGTCAGGGACTGTATATCCCCCAGCATCATCTTTGCCTTCCAACCTTGCTGCTGGCTCCAGCCCACCGTGTCTGATGCTTGCCCACCGTGGCTTTAATGGCCACCGGAGCCTTCTCCATCGGTGGGAGCTCGGTGGGAAGCAGTGAAGTTCTCTGTTACCCGGTTCCCCACCTTTGTCTTCTCCTGGGGGGCTTGGGTGGGTTCTGTCCCCTGGTACTGGTGACCGGCCATGAGGGATGGAGCCTCCAGCCACCAGGACCGACTGACTTTGTCCATGGTGGTGGTTCTGGCCACTTGTCCATCCCCATCTCAGTGAGGAGACAGGGCTGGTGGGTGCTGTTGGGTGTGGGCACGGTCCAGGATATGGGTGCAGACTGATCCTTAGCGGGGGTTAACGGGACAAGGACTTGTTGGGCTGCATGGTAGGGCAGGAAAGGATGGGAGCAGATCCTGGGGTGGTGTCCCATTGCCTCCTGGGGAATATGAGCAGCTCTGAGGGGAACCCTAGTGCTGTCTAAACTGCGTTGAGAAGGGCTGTGAGCTTCTGTGCCCACCAAGTGTTCCTCGAGGTAATTGTGCCACCATGGGTATGGAGAAGGACCTAGGTGCGTGTGCTGGGGGCTGGCAGGTTGGCTGTGCACCCCAGAAATGTTCTGGTAGCTCTGTCGGTGGAGAAACCCCCCAAACACAGGGGGTACCCCTAGGGGTCTGCCTCTGCCTGACCCCACTGTGGCTGTTGGTGTGCAGGATGTGTCCCTCCAGGCTTGCTGTGCTGTGCTTTTGGTACCCCTAAATCTGCTGCCTGCTCGCCTTACCTCCTGCTTCCTGACCGCGTCCATCTGTCCTCCCTCCTCGTGTTTAGCCGCTGAGGCAGAGGAGGGGCTCATCCTCCTGGCACCAGACCTCTTTTTGCGAGGTTTTCAATCCCAGATCTTGTCCTGGGGGTGATGCCTGGACTTCAAGAGCAGAACCCATACCCTAGGATCCCATCAGAGAGGTCCCCAAAAGCAGAACCTGTCCCCTCATCTCCACCAGAGAAGCTAAGGGCTGCTGGAAACCCCTGGGGCAGCCATGGCAGGACCTGGTGGGTGGTGGGCATCTCGGATCCAGCAGCTGATAGAGGAAAGTTCTTAGGAGGGAGTTCCTTAGGCTGGATGGTGTTGTGTCCTTCCTGGCATGGGGTAGGGGGGAATAGCTGTGGACCTCCAAACCCCTATGAGGGGTTGGATGGGCAATGAGGAGTGTCTGCAGCGTGCAGTGTGGCTGTGATGGGGTTAGGGTGAAAGGTTTTGCCTCCATGACCAACCTGGTCTCCCTACTCCATGCCCTAGCTGCTGATAAGGAAGCTGTGGCCAGGAAGCAGGAGCCTCTGTGCTGGCAGCTCTGCCTGCTGTGTCTGAGGAACCGTGGTGTGGATGTGGGAGTGTGGACGTGGTCTGGGCACCATCCCTCCCAATGCTCTTGTCTTGCAAAATGGTTGCTAGGTTGGTGTCCCTGATCCCACCAGAGATAGTTCCAATCCACCACCAACCCCTTTCCAACAGCCCCGAGGCTACCTGTGGGGTTTGGGGGTGTGGATCAGAGCCCCACCAGACTCTTGCCCTCCCCAAGCTCTCTGTGGCCCAGGTGCCATGCTCCAGCCACGAATGAGCTGACCATGCCAGGCTGGCACTGCTACCACCAACTACTAATGGTAGGAAACTGTCTGTGGGATTAGGATTCCACTCCAAAGTCTGTCCTAGCTCCTTACTCCCACCACCCCTGTGCAGCTCTACCACCTCCTCCCAGGCTGCTCCTCACTATTCCCCCCCCACACTTTCCTGCCCCAGCAATTTTGTAATCCTTTCACTCCTGCATTAGCCAAAAAGAAATTTACCTCCAACCAAGGCTGCTGGGGACCTCGAGTCCCGCCAGGCTGCTTCCCAGGGTGGCTACTGCCACTACAGGAAAGCCACTAGTCAGAAACCAGGAGCTCTGGAGCCAGGGCTCACCCCACCTGGCGAGCCAAACTGGTTTTCCTGGTGCTCATGAAAAGGTAGCACAAAGGAGACAGAGTGTGGAGGAGTTTGGGGTCCGGCAGGAACCTGGTGAGCAATTTCCAGCTCATGTTTTAACACCAAGGGCTCCTTGGGACACATTGCAGGGACAGGCATTCTGGTTCCATGGAGCTCCCTGGATTATCCTAGGAGAGCTCTTCCTCTGTCAGCAGCTCCTCTGGAGAGGCTAGAAGCAGCGTGGAAGGAGCTAACGCAGGAGGTAAACCCTCCAGCTTTTGTTTCCCGGAGTCCAGAGACCGTTCCAGCCATGGAAAATTCAGTGCTGTGAGCAGCTTGGGGTGTGTGACACCTCCAAAATTCATCCTTCTGGAGAGAACTGCCCGAAAACAGGAGCTGCTGAAGGCAAGGGAATATTCCTTCAGTGGGAATAATTCTTGAAAGGAAGGAATTGGAATAGAGAGACTTTTTTTTTCAATATTCCCAAAGGAGGGACAAAAGAAGTTATATTTTAATTAAAAAATGTTTAATTTTAACTTTTTATTGGCATAAAAGCATTTTCTAGTGCTGGATTCCAGAAATTTTTGTTTCTGGAGTTAGAATTTCTGTGGTTGGTTAGAAGGAATTTCTGGGATTAGAAGAAGAAATTTCTGGGGTTAGAAATTTTTGAGTTAAATGCTCTGGGGTTAAAATGTTTGTTTTCTTTTTACTTTCCATTTATCTCTTTAAAGAATGAAATAAATAATAATTTATGAGGATTTTTACCATTCTGGAGATTTATACACTTGCAGTGTTTGGGGCCAGGGGGGCACAACCGAACTCTGGGATGCCTTCTCTTTCAGCCGTGGCTTTGGGCTTTCTTACAGCTCCTTCTGCAGATGCTCACAGTGTTCAACTCAGCTTTTCCCCACTCAGTGATGTCCACCTTGGACCAGTTTTGATCCTCCCTGGAGATCTTCCTGATGGTCCTTCTTCCCTCTTCCCAACCCAGATGCCAAAGGGACGATCCGGGAGATTGTGCTTCCCAAGGGTCTGGACCTGGACCGGCCCAAGCGGACGCGGACGTCCTTCACAGCAGAGCAGCTCTACCGCCTGGAGCTGGAGTTCCAGCGCTGCCAGTACGTGGTGGGCAGGGAGAGGACAGAGCTAGCCCGGCAACTCAACCTCTCTGAGACACAGGTAAGGCTCCTGGTGGTTTCTCTGTGGTGGGGACATCCCCTTGGTCACACCGAGTGGCCACATGGTGATGGCCGCTGCCATGGTGAGGGTGAAAGGGAAGACAGGGCAGAATGAGGGGCTGGGGCTGAGATCAGCCCATGGTCCCCATTCAGTGTGGAGGAGATGGGTGCTGGTCAGGATTGAGGGGTCCTGGCTGGTGCTTTGGTCCAGGGCTGGAGCTGAGCTGAGCCCACAGTCCCAGTCATGAGTGGAGGAAATAGGTGCTGGTCAGATGGAGGGACCTTGGTTGGTGTTTTGGGGCTAAGCATGGCTGGGAGAAGCCTTTGTGGTCCCATGGGCAATGATTCTCCTCTGTTTCTTCATCATGAGCCCAAGGAAAGGCCTGTTTGGGGTTAAGGTTTCCAGCCTGCAGGGACATCCGTGGCCACCACGCTGCTTCCCCATGGGCAGCATCCTTCACCCCCCCTAAAAAAGGGGCAGAGAAAGGAGCAGGAAGGTGTCCACAAGGAGCTGAGGTCATCACCCATGGATTAGGTTTGGCAGCATCGTGGGTGTTGTTGGGATGGGACTGAGGAGGGATCCTGCTTCCAAAGCTTTGCCGCTAGGGAGGAGTTCTCCTGGTTGTCCTCAGTAGAGGTTTAGGTTTAGCTGGATG
This sequence comes from Galbula dea, assembly GCA_013399015.1. NCBI lineage: Eukaryota > Metazoa > Chordata > Aves > Piciformes > Galbulidae > Galbula > Galbula dea. The sequence continues at coordinate 85,541 of VWZX01008149.1, forward strand.
TGGAAAGAGCTGGGCCATGTTGCTTGGAGGTTGGTGTTGATGTCTCTGCTGAGCTGTGATGGCTTCGTCTTGGGGAATTTATATGGAAATGGTGGTGGAGATGATGGTGATGATAATAAAGCTCATGAGAACCATGGTGCAGAGCATCATGTCCAGAACCCACAGACCACAGTCAGCCCAGTTCACCCTTTGGCCAGCAAAAGGTGTGTTTGGAGACACCTCCACGGTGTCTATGATCCACCTAGGAAATAACTCCCACTTTTTCCAAACCTTTCCTGGAACAAACCTCTCCCAGCCAGGTCCCTAGCTCCTGGTGTGCCGATGGGTCTGGGTTTGGGCTGCTCTGTGGTGCTTTGGCACTTGTGGCATGGCTGCTTCAGGGTCCTGGGGAGATGGAGCAGAGCTTTGGTTCATGGAAAATACTTGTTCTTGGCACAAAGAGGTTTTGTTTGGTGAAGGAGCAGGTTTCTGAAGTAGGATGGGGCTTCAGGGCTGTGCCATGGTTGGGAGCAAAACACCCTAGTGAGCTGGGTGCTACATGGGGGTCCCCCATCTTGATGCCCCCCATCTTGATGTCCCCCATCATCATGTGGTGTGATTTTGGGGTTGTCCTGTGCTTAGACAAGAGTTGGACTTGATGAGTCTTTTGGGTGCCTTTCAACTTAGGACATTCTATGATTCTGTCATCTTGGGGTCCCTCATCCCAGGGTCCCAGCCAAAACCCTGATCCCAGCATCACCTCCATGGAACCAGCAGGGACATGAGTGGGCCTGGTCTGGAGTAAGATCTTCAGGTCCTGGGTGGGAGCATGGGGCAGGAGGCTGTGCCGAGCAGGGTGCCAGGAGGGCACAGCCTCTCCGTAGGGAATATCATTCCCTTACTTACTGCTTGTTTAGTGCCTCATGGCAGTCTTCATCATCCCATGAGGAAGATCACACCCTGTAGGCCATGGCTGTCTCTTCTCCTCTTCTCCTTCCCTCATACTCTTTCCCACATCTCTCTCCTTCATCTCTGTCCTTTTGGAATCCTTTTCTTGGCTTTTCACAGTGTTTCCAACTCTACAGGAAACTCTCAGTTAGACCTTCCTGGCTCTCCCCCTCCCCAGCCACCACTGTGATCTCCTCATTACCACGGTGCAGGTGCCTTTGGGTCATGGTTTTAGGTTCTCTGTACACTCAGACATCACCCCTTGGCCCAGCCTCTCGCTGGGAGGCTTCCTTGGTCATTGCAAGAGCTGAGTGTCCTCAGGGTTTTACAAGACCCCTTAGATACAGAGGGTGTTGTGTAGCTCCATGCAGTGTGCTGGTCTGCTCTGGATGTGGCTTGAAGGCTGGAGAATCACCACCGGCTGCTCCTGTCCCACAGGCTCCACTGTGTCCATCAGCTCAGGCAGGGACAGATCCACCCTTTGCAGCAGAGTATTTTGAGGACTTTTGGTGCTTTTTGTCTCAGTGTTACCTCAGGACTTGGGGCATCTGTTGGTCTAATGGCTCCATCTGATGTTTTAGTAGTGGATTCCCAACTAGCAGCATCTTGTGGCTCTTCCTTGGTTGACACTTGCCTTGTGCTGGTGTTTAGGATGGTGGGACAAATCCTTTCCATCCCCTCCTTGGATGATATTCCAGTCTCAGGATTAAGAAGCTTCCCCCCACCAGCTGCTCCAAACTTTGCTCTCTGCCAGGACCTCTGGATGTGGTGGGACCCCATTGCATCCTATCAAGCAAGGTGGGCATGAAGGAAGGGGCCATCAAGGAGGGGGTTTTGGTGTCTGTGTTCAGAGAAGGGAAGAATGGTTCAGCAGCTCTGTGAGAGGAAAGTGGTGCAGACAGTGCGATGAGAGAGGAAGAGACGCGATGTCATCGCAGATGGAGAGCTGCAGCCAAGGATCCCCGTGACTGAGTCCATGGACCAGGCTGTGCCCTTGTGGAATCCCACCAGAGCCAAAGAAAGACCTTTTTTAGGCTCTTATTTAGCTTTCCTGCTACCTGATCCTGCTTTTCAGCAGACTTTAAGGCAGGATACCATTGCTGCCCCTTGCAGAAGCCAGGACCACCCACCTCCATGTTGGGAAGTTTAGGATCTTCTTGCTTTCTTGTCCCTGGCTCCTGGCCCAGGGAAGGAAGATCTCCAGGATAAACGAGGGTGGCTGAAGTTTCAGAGCCACCCACACTCAGCTGAGGATGGGGAAGGTCCTTCCACCTCCCTGGAGTATTGACTTCCTCCTTTCAAGGAGCTTGTACATGTTCTACCTCTCTGGGAGCTGCTTGAGCTCCAGTCCAAAGCCATTTTCTCTAACTAATCCATGGACATGCTCTAAGGTTCTGGTGGACTCGATTCATGTTTAATGTTATCTGGCACAGTTAGTGTTCAAAGACTTTGATTAACCTGTAGAATATCATCTTTAACTTTTCAAGCAGCAGCCTGGAGATGGAGATATACCTGCTGCTCCAATCCCAGGTGAGCTCCCACATCCAGAGCTTCCCAGGGGCAGTCTAAACCCACCCCACCACAATCTATCCAGAACCTAGCCCTGTGCCCATATCCCTGCCTTGGGCTTTCTTCAGGCAACACATGCCCTGAGAGGAAAAATTGTCCTTCTTGGTGTCACCCTGGGATGGAAACTGCAAGTCTGTGAGGCAGGAGGACCATGAGGGGATGACGGAGGGAGGATAATTCCCACAAATCCCCTGGCAGCAGGGGAGTCAGGATGGGCTGCCCAAGGGGATTTGCCTGGGCCAGGAGGCTTTGCTTTCTGGGTCAGGAGTTCAATGCCAGGCTCATGTTCAAGTGACCTGTTCCAGCTCTTCCTGCCCTCGTTAGAGCGCAGACAGGGCCGTGGCACTCAAGTGTGACACGGGTTCCTTTTGAGGGTTGGGCACCCACGAGGTCAGGACAGGGCTGATGGTGTCAGATGTTCTCCACACAACTCCAAGCCTTGTCCTTCTACTAAGAGATGGCTTGTCCCCGTCAAAAAGCAGGAGCTTTGAGGGATAGGGATGTCCTCAGTTGAGGAGACCACAGTCAGGAGCACTGCTAGTAGTTCTTGGAGCTGTGTAGCTCCTGGAAGGGATGGTGCTGAGGGATGTGGTTTAGTGGTGGACTTGGCAATGTTGCATTAACAGATGGACTTGATGATCTCAAAGGTCTTTTCCAGCTAAAATGATTCTATGGTTCTATCAAGATACTGGTGAGTTTTTGGGCTCCTTGGCTCTTGTGGAGCATCTGAACACCCCTTGTGGAGGGATGGTGGGGTCCCAGAGTGGAGAGAGGTCTTAGCATCTCAATTCTTTGCTTGTCTGGCTGCTGGGAAGTCTGTGGGACCCCCAATGGATCCCATGGTGTTTCCCCTCACCATGAGGGGTTCCACCACAGCTGGTCTGGGCCAAAGTCCTGGGCCATCTTTGGCAGAGGCTCCAGCAGCTCCATCGCTGCTGGTGGCCTCATACCTCCTGACCACCCTGCGCAGCATGGGGAGGGCACAGGCAGAAGAGAGCTTTCAGCATCTGTGATCCTTCCAATGTGGAGAAAAACATATGTAAGAAAGCAGCTGAGCCAGAGAAGGGGTAAGAAGGCCTATTTCTAGCCTGGCAATTAGGATGGAGCTGTTAAAAATTAATCACACCTCAAGTCATTAACAACTATCAGTGCCTGCAGCGAGAGAACAACACAACAATGGTTGGTGCCAGCACAAGTTGTCTTCTTGTGAGGAGAACCACAGGAAAGCTGTGATCTGGAGAGGGGGGAGAGTCATCCAGGGCTTGGTGGTGGGAGCTATGGGCTGGGGCTTCCCCCAGGCGCAAGAAGTAGGTGGGACCATCACGGTGGTCTGCTTGCTGCAGACATCAGAGTCTCTGCAGTCCTCAGGGCATGGAGAAGCTGAACTTCCAAAGCTTTGTTGGAAAGATCTTTTAGAAAAAATACAGGTGTCGTAGCCAAGGATGTGCTTTTCTAAAGAGGCTTCTGTCTGTCCATCCATCTCCATCTATCCATCTCCATCCACCCATCCATCATGCTTTGCTGTGCGTAGGGAAATAGTCTCCAACATCATCTGTGTTTGTGTTTCCTTTGTCCCATCACGGTTCCGTGCCACGGGTGCTTACTCTGACCATCCTTCTGTGGGGACTTGCCCAGTGGGGAATGTTTTCTCCTCCCTGCTTGGAGAAGCTGCTGGTCACAACTGAGTGCTCCTGGGCCACTTCTGGTGTAGCTTTTTCTATATGGGCTGAACTAACCAACTCTGTTTTCTCGGAGCAGTTCTCTGCCAGCCTGGGTTTGACCTGTTGAGGTGCTCCAGATCTGGCCCGTGGGACGTGGGGACAAGTGGGATGGAGAGGCAGGTAGATGGGGACAACATCATGTCCTAGCATGCTAGCCTTCAGGTAACTCCTTGGGTACCAAGTCTTGGGTGGCAATGGGAGATGTCACACTGAGGGATCCCGTGTTTAATGACCCCCTGGTTGGATCCAGATGCTGGAGGTATCTGCCTCCCTCTGGAATGAAGGGGGGTGATGAGTCCCACTGCAGGAGGTGGCCACAGGAGATGCCCAGGGTCGCCCTGGCAGAAGCTGGGCATCTCCTGCAGCTTCTGGGTCACCTTCCCACATGGAGCTCATGTCAGAACACGCCTGGGGAGTAAACCTGCTCACATGGACGAGCTAATCCCGTCCTGTCCCCGCGGCGAGGGCACGTGGTGGGGTTTACCCTGCGGCCGCGGGGCCCTGGGCTGGTGGCAATAAGTCTGTGTTGTAAGCAGGTACCATGGGGTGGCAGGACCAGGCTGGCACAGCCCAACCCCTGCCCCTCGGGCGTCCCCAGAATCACCTTTTCTGGGCATTTCCTTTCCCAAAGCGTCTCAGGGAGCTGGGGATGGAGGTTTGGGTGATGAGCACCAATGGCTTGGTGAGGGGTTGGAAAACATTGCTAAAGAGAGAAAGGATCAGCTCTTCTCAGGGGGCAGCGAGGGGATCTACTGGAAATGGGGATCTTCTGCAGGAGAACTGCTCCTGTATGGGCTGGATAACCCCAAACATCTGAGTACCTCCATTTTGGGAGAGAACCACCCTGGGTTTAGAGGAAACGCCACATCCATGTGGAAACTTTCTGTTGGATCCTAGTATTGTGGAGGGAATATGACCACGGGCACAGCCCTACTGCCCCACCTACCCCACCACCCAACCTGGCTACTACCAGAAGGCCAAGGGTGGCTCTGCTGTGGGTGCTGCCTGGTGCTGGGTTTCCCATCCATCCCAGGCAACACTTCCTGAACCCCCAATAAATGGGGGGGAATCCTCCATCAGCCTTCACCAGCAACTCCGAGGAGATTTGGAGTTGTCTCTACCTCATTTCATTGGGTTGGAGGATGCTCCCTGTATGATACCTTCTGGAGCCACCAGGCTGGACAGTAGAGGACACTTCCACCCCCACCAGACCTGCCTGCAGAGCTCAGCCCTGCTGTTTCCTCTCCTTTCCATTTGCAAAGGGCACAGGAGCTCCAGGGATGTTCTTCTGCCTGGGAAGCAGAAAATATCCTGAATTTTGGAGCAAAAATAGACTGAGGACATGCTTCTGGATGGAGATGTGGATCAGCAGAGGGGAGAGAGGCTGCTCTGGGATAGGCTTCTGGCCAAGGCTACAGCCGCATTCCAGTGGGTCAGGGATGGGCTCTTGACAAGGGTACAGCCACGTCTTGGGAGGCTGGGGACGTGTTCTTGGCCAAGGTCACAGAAAGTCAGGGATGGTTCCCACCTCAGCTGTCCCCATCACGTTGCCTGTCCACCAATCTGAAGCTTGGTGTGACAGGAAGCATGGCCCAAGCTCATGCCCTGGGCTGTGACCAAGGTTTTGGGAGCAGTGGCCCAGCTGAGGTGGCCCCAGGTGCTGTCAGGGAGCAGAGGAGAAGCTGAGGGATGAGTCCATCCCCCTTTGGAACCATCTCCTAGATCCCACCGTGGGTGAGGAGAGGCAGCAGTGTCGAGCAGCCGCGGTGCCGATAGGAGACCTTTGGCCGAGGCGGTTTGGGCAGCGAGCCCAACGGCTTACGCAACGCTGGGGGCCCGAGCCCCTCGGCTTTGGAGGTTCTACCAGCCCATGGAGCTGCTCAAGAGAGGAGGAGGAGGAAGGGTGACCAGGGTGCCATGGGGAGACGTCACCTTCCCCCGTGCTGCGGCGAGCGTCAGCTAATGGCGGCAGGGAGCTAATCCCAGTGAGGAAAATGGCCTCGTCCGGCAGCTATGAATAGTCCTGGGTGGTTGGTGTGACGGAGGTGGACACGGCGTGGGACGCGTGACGGCAGCAAGGTCAGCGGCAGGGCAGGGCTGCCGCATCACAAACACCATTACAAACCAGTAACCCATCCCCCAGACCTGCCTGCATCAGACTGGGGACTGCAGCCATGCTGGTGGGGGTCCCAGGGCAGGACGAGGACCATTATCCAGCACCTTGTCCTGCCCAGGGCAGGATGAGGACCGTACTCCAGGACCTTATCCTGACGAGGGGAGGATGAGGACTGTTCTCCAGGGCCTCATCCTGCCCAAGGGAGGCTGTAGGGACCATCCTCCAGCACCTCGTTCTTCCCACAGCAGGATGAGGACTATCCTCCAGCATTTCATCCCACCCAGGGCGGGATGAGGACCATTCTCCAGCACCTCATCCTGACGAGGGCAGGATGAGGACCATTCTCCCGCACCTCATACCTTCCAGGGGAGGTGTTGGGGACCACCCTCCAGTACCTCATCCCTCCCAGGGCAGGATGAGGACCATTCTCCTGTACCTCATCCCACCCAGGGCAGAAGGAGGACCACGGGATATTTGGTGGTTGAGCACGGAGAGGCTGAGGAGCTCGAGTGTTCTGGGGGCAATGGCAGTTGATGGCTTGCAGAGGATTTGCATCAGTGTGAGAAAGGTTTAGTGACATTCCTGCTGCTAGGGTGGGCATGGATGGAGGCTTCAGGCTCCCACCAGCAAACCAGGGTGTCCTGGGAGTGACATCCCACCACTGCCCAGCCATGAGCTGGCAGAACATCCGTTGGGAGCTGGATGATGTAAAAAATCATTGCCCATCGTGGCCACATAGTGCTCTGCAGGGACCAGAGCAGGGTTGGAGAGCACTTTGGGCAGCATGGTGGGACAAAGGAGATGGTTACTGGGGTGACCCTGAGCTCAAACCACTGGCTGATCCCCACACCACTGCGGGGTGCTGAGTTCCTGCTCCTGTCCACCCCTGGAGTGTGTGGGAGGTCTCCATTGGGATTAACCCTTTGGAAAGAATTTCTTTGATAGCTCGTAGGTGTTCAGTGGAGGGCAGGGGTGGGAGCAGCCTCCAGCTCCCAGCCACTGAGGGTCTTCCTCTGCCAATGCTGAAGGGGCTGGAGGGGGCTCAAGTGCTTCCCAGGTTCATGGGGCAGGGTGGCAGGGCCCAAACCCCTCCTGTGCTCAATCCTGGTGCCACCACACTGCCTGATGTCCGTGGAGAGCTGTGCTCACGGCACACACTGTGCCATACCATACAGACTCCCTGCCACCAGCTGCACCGTGCCTGGATGCAGAAGGAATATGAAATTTGATAAATGAAAATAAAATAGAAAAAGAGAATAAAATAGGAACAGTAGAATAGAATAACACAAAATTAGAATAAAACAACATGGACTAAAATAAAATAGACTAAACTGGGCTAGAATAGAATAGACTGAGATACAATACAATAAAGCAGAGTAGAATAAAATGAAATAAACCAAAATAAAAGAATATAAAATAAAATAAAATGGAATAAGGTAGAATAAACTAAAATAAAATCAAATAAACCAGGCTAAACCAGACCAAAATAGAATAAAACAGAGTGAAATAAAATAGAATAAACCAAACCAGAATGGAATTGACCAAAATAGAATAGAGCAGAATAAACAAAAATAAACTAAAATAAGATTAAATCAAAAAGAAATAAAGTAAAATAAGGTAAAATAAAATAAAGTAAAATAAAATCATATGAAACAAGCCCCTGACTGCCTGAGTCAGACAGACACTAGACCTGGAGGCAACATGACTAGGTGGGACATGAGGTGAGGACCTCCCTCTGGGATGCCTGGGGGTTCCTCTTCCCCTCCCCACACGTGGTTTTGGAGCTGGCAGGTGGCCTCATGGACACTTTCCCTGTGGTGGGACGAGAAGGAGCCAGGGAAGATGAGAGGAGAAATCTCTTCAGCCTTGAGTGAGTCTCTTCTGTGGAGCAGCTCCCCTGAGACCTTCTCCCGCCGTTGGGGGTGTGCTTGGTGTGATTCCTTCTTGCCTTCCTCCCTGTGAACAGGAACGTGGTGGGAGTCACGTAGCCTGTGCTGGGTGAACTCACAAGCCAAGGTCCTCTACGTGTAGAGCCCTCTCCTGTTCTGCTGGGGGACAGGACAGGGGTAGGGGATGAAGGGCTCCGTGGTGTCATGGGGAAGGTGAACAGGAATTGATATGGGTTGGTTTTCACACCAGACATGGGGAAGCACTTCCTGAAATGGTCAGGCAGCACGCTTCAACCTTCCACATGGCTTTTCCACCTGATACACGGTCGAGGTTCCACACTCTTGGTCACTGCTTGTTGAACTCCATGTCCAGCCTCTCCACCAGCGAGGAAAAGATTGACCTTGCCCCAAGGAATAGGATCAAAGAGTCATAGATTTACAGATTGGGTTGGGTGGCAAGGGACATTTCAAATTCATCTACTCCAACCCCCTGCAAGCAGAAGAGACATCTGCAACTAGAGCAGGTTGCTCAGAGCCTCAAACAACCTGAGCTGGAATGATTCCAGGGATGGGATATCTCCCACCTCTCTGGGTAACCTGTGGCAGGTAAATTCAGCTTCTGATATGTTGAAGAGAATGAGTGGAAAGAAAATCTTGCCTGAGAGTCAGGGAAAGAGTATCTGGGACCTGCAGCTACGGGTGGTCAGTGAGATGGTGGTGGTGGTGGTGGTGGTTCAGCGTATGCTGAGCACGGTTGTAATGAGTGATGAAGGCTTTGAGTGACTCTGCCAGCCTGGGGCAGACTGGAGACATCTGGAGTTATCTCCTTCCCTTTTTGCTGGTTTTTATTGAAGTTCTGGTACAACTCCAGATCCTAGGAGAGCTAGCAACCCACCATGCTCCAGTAACACCTACAAGTCTTCGAGAAGGTGGTGTCCCATCACGCTCCTGTAGTACCTACAGGTCAATGTGTAGGGCTTTCCTCCTTACTTTAGTTGATCCAAGCTGTAGAATCCCAGAATGTTTTGGGTTGGAAGGGGCCTTTAAAGGTCACCTGCTTCAACCCACATATCTCTTAAGAGAACCTCCCATGTTAAAATGCCAGTTGAATGTGATGGCTCCTGCTCCAAGGGAAGTTATCTGCATGGTCTACCCACAGTGTCTCTACCCAGAGGTCTGCCTTGCTTCAGCCCAGCATCATGTCCTACCTCTGTCTGCTCTGGCAAGAAGTCCTCTGCTCTTAACTGCTCCTGCTGCAGAGCTCCCAGATCCAGGAACACAAGGGGTTTCATCCCGAGATCCTTCCAGCCACTCACTCACCTTATAGACACCAGACCTGGTCTCAGTCATAGATTGAATATCCAGTGCCAGGACTCCTTGGGGGTTGGACTGGATGACCTTTAAAGGTTCCTTCCAACCCAAGCCATCTGATGATTCTCCAGACTCTCATGTCCATTTATAGCTCTGCAGGTCGTGCTTATCCATCAAGCTGTTTCTTGCGTGTGATGTCTCCTAGGGCTTTCTGAGCCATCTCCTCTACATGACTTGCCTCCTCCCCATCCCTCTGAGAGTCACCTTCCTTTTCTGGTGAATGCATGACCTCTCATGTCCTGTTCTTCAGACAACAAATGCATGTTGTTGTCTATTTGTCTGCATCCAGGCTTGACCTGACTGGCCTGTCATGTTCTCCTGGATCCCACAAGCCCCAGGCAGGGGACTTGCAGCCACCAGGAGCTGTGGATTCTTCCTGGGACTTCCCTGGAGCAGGAGAAATCTTCTCCTGCCATCCCTGTGCCCTTCCTAGCCAGCTGTCCTGGCTGTCCCCTAGCATGACTCACCTGGGAGCTGGCCTTTCTCTCCATCTCTAGAGAAAGAGATCCTTGCTCTTATGTTCTTCTTCAACCTCCAGTCTGGCAGAAGACCTGGAGGTGGCTGGTTTCCTCCCACAGCCCTTCAGTAACTAAGTCAGGGCTATGCTACCACCTCCATAGATGCTGGAGACATGGTGCCTACCAGGGATGTGCCAGAATGGTCCTCACCACCCTTCCTCCAGGCCAGACTGGGAAGGGTGTCACCACTATGTCATGAGCACTCACCAGTTCACCCAGTAGCTTGGATGAGAAAGAAGGATAGTCTTTTAGAGAAGGACATGAAGTCAGTCTGATCTGAGCAGACCTTGGCAAAGGACTCGCTGTGCTGGCTGATGGGGAGTTGGGAATGGAAGTGGAGCCAAAGATGAGCAAAGAACTTGCAGCATGGAGTAGAATCACGGGGAGATGGTGGAGGATAGTGCTGAAAGATGAAGGATCAAGGCTGGAGGGAAATTACTCATGGACTTGTCAAGGACTGCATCTGGCTGAGCTTATTTACATCGCCACAGATAGGAACTTGGAGCTTGATCATAATGGAGGGTGAAAAGGACATGGATCTACTAATTAATGACAAGTTGTATATGAACTTTAGCCATGAAGGCAAATGTGATCCTGCTGCTCTGACATGTCACCAGGGCAGATAGGGAAGAGCTCACAGCAGTCTATGAGGCATAAGGAGACCTTATTTAGCACAGCACATTCAGCTTGGGTCATGGTGTTCAAGAGCGATGGGCGCAGAGAGGTGACACAGCGGTGGGCTGAGGACAGGAGAACCTCTTGCAAGAGGATCAGATGTAGAATGAAGGTAGGGAGAGTTACAGAAAGCTTCTAGCCATACATGTGAGTGGAGGTGAACTCATCACTGGTGACATCAACTAGCCCTAGTGAAAGAGGACTGAGAGCAGGAGCTTTGGGTTCTTTGGACCTTCTCTTGTACCTATAACATAGCAGGCTTAGACCTGGATAGGTCTTCTTTAGCCCTTTGATGTCACCACATCTACTACACTTGACCCAAAACCTGCAGACCAAGTAGGATGCTACAGATCCCTTGTCCTTCCCATCTGAGCACAAACCTACTCCAGGCTGGGAGTGAGTAGCTGCAGGAATGGTCTTTCAGCAGCAGCACGGGGAAGGAGGAATCCAATGGGTCCTCTTCCCCTGAGGACCATATTGCAACCAGAACCAATCTTAGGGGACACCAGGGCTGAGTAACTTGTCTCTACTGGTGGTCAGTCATAGAAAAGTAGAGAAGAAAGTATGTAGGGTGTAAAGTAGTCCTGTCCTGGCCATGTCTTTCCAGCGGAGGAAAGTACTTCCATGTGGAGGTAGTCAGGTCATCATCTATTTTTACGCTGAGGGTGGTGAGAGCCTGTCCCAGGTTGCCCAGAGAGGTGGTAAATGTCCCATCCTTGGAACCATTCCAGATCTGGCTGGACCCTGGAGCTCTGAGCAGCTTGGAACATTTCTGTGTGGACTTGCACCAGGCCTTTATTAAGAGGTGGATAATGACATGGGATCGTGGAGCTGCAGAAGATAATGACTTGGGATTGTGGGGCTGCAAGAGTCCTGTTGGGGTTTTGGGGCTTTGGGGCTCTGTGTTCCTCAAAATTCAGCAGCTCAAGGAGGTCCTCACCAGAAAAGCTGGTGGACTGCTCATTCTGCATCAGGGACATGGGACTGTAGGAGCACACAGCCCTGCCCAAAGCTGTCCTTCTGGCTGGTGTGGTGGAACTGATGGGGACAGTAGGGAGGGGACATCAGCTCTGGGGGCCTGTCTGAGTTGGGATGTGGACCCAGCAGTCCTGGTGTCAACAAGGATTCCAGGATCCCTGTGTGGGGCCCAGGTGTGCATGGGGTGTGGATGTCCTCAAGAGCTTCTCCATGGGACCTTGTGTGTAAGGGACACGGCAGTGTCCCCTTGTCCTAGGAGGTTTCAGCTGGTGCATACCAGCTCAGCACCATGGTCCTGGTGTTCCCCCGTCACCCAAGACCATCTCCTTGAGCACTTCCAGCTCCAGCCAAGCTTCATCCAGACATCAGCTCCACTCTTCTGTCCCGGACAAGGGGCCGAGGAGCTGAGACCTCCTCCACCCCACGCTCCATTAGCTCTGTACTGTGGGTCCATTGTGCCAGGGGACGCGCGTCTGGCCTGCCCCGAGGACCTCCTGATGGCTTGGATGAGTTGGAGACCTGCTGACCCCAGTGCAGATTGGGACGAAGGCTGTGTCCATGTGCTGGGGTTTGCTCCTGGGGGGTCCCAGCCAGCTCCTGGCTTGTCCCCTCCCATCCACCACACTCTAATCCGAATGTCTTCCCATCCGTCTCCTTCCCTCACCTCCATCTCCATCCATCTGTCTGTCCCTCACGCCTCTCTCTGTCTCTCTCTCTGCCTCTCCTACCCCTCTGCTCTGTCAGGGAGGGACAGAAGTGAGGGGGCTGCCCTCCCAGGGAGGGGTTAGGGGGTGTGGGGACAACCACGGGCTGGAGACCATGGCCGTGTCCCTCCCAGGGCAGTATTGGGGCAGGGAGGTCTCCATGGGGCCTCACCTTGGACTCACTCCTTGCTTTGGCCAGAAGCAGGTTGGGGTGGGGATGTCCCCAGCTGGATTTGGGGACAGAATTGGGTCTGTGCCCCAAGGTATAGGGCCACTAGAAGCCACCCTGTCCTCTAATGTGTTCCCCAAGGCCAGAAACCCCCAACTCTGCACCATGTTTTGCCACAGTGAGGGAAGGGTTTGGGGTGGGAACGCAGATTTGGGTTTGATGACCACCAGAGAGGAGAACCCAGCATGTCCCATAGCTCAGCAGCTCTGGGAGAGCCAGCACAGGGCAGAGATGGCTCAGCCCTGGTCTCTTGGCTCCAGGCTCCTATCCCTGGGCTTCCATCTCCAGGTTTCCATTCCTGGGCTCCTACCCTGGTCTCCAAATCCCAGGTTCCCATCCCTGGGCTTCCAACCCTGGAGTCCTACCTACCCCGGGCTCCCATTCCCACATTCCCATCCCCAGGTTTCTATCCCTGGGCTCCCATCCCTAGGCTCCCATTTCCAGCTTCCCATTGTCAAGCTCACATCCCTAGGCTCCCATTCCCAGGCTCCCATCCCTGAGCTGCCATTCCTACATTCCCATCCTCAGGTTCCCNAAGCAGAAGAAGGACCAGAGCAAGGACTCTGAGAAACGTTCCACCTCCACCTCCGAGTCCTTCGCCACCTGCAACATCCTGCGGCTGCTGGAGCAAGGCAGGCTCCTCTCCATCCCGGCCCCCCCCAGCCTCCTCTCTCCCGCCTCCAACCCCATCGCCACTCCTACGGGCAACAGATCCAACCTGGCCACTCCAGGATCCGGCTTGGCCACCCCAGGACCCGGCTTGGCCACCCCCGNATGTTTTGCCACAGTGAGGGAAGGGTTTGGGGTGGGAACGCAGATTTGGGTTTGATGACCACCAGAGAGGAGAACCCAGCATGTCCCATAGCTCAGCAGCTCTGGGAGAGCCAGCACAGGGCAGAGATGGCTCAGCCCTGGTCTCTTGGCTCCAGGCTCCTATCCCTGGGCTTCCATCTCCAGGTTTCCATTCCTGGGCTCCTACCCTGGTCTCCAAATCCCAGGTTCCCATCCCTGGGCTTCCAACCCTGGAGTCCTACCTACCCCGGGCTCCCATTCCCACATTCCCATCCCCAGGTTTCTATCCCTGGGCTCCCATCCCTAGGCTCCCATTCCCAGGCTCCCATCTCTGAGCTGCCATTCCTACATTCCCATCCTCAGGTTCCCATCCCTGAGCTGCCATTCTTACATTCCCATCCTAAGGTTCTCATCCCTGGATTCCTGTCTGTAGGTTCCCATCCCTGGGCTCCCACTCCCAGGCTCTCATCCCTGGGCTCCCATCCCTCTCCCTCCTGGCACCTGCAGGAATTTCCCCTTTCCCTGGAAGTGGCAGGCAGGAGGTGACTCCCCCGTCAGTCCCTGTGGTTGCGGATGGATCTCGCTTGGGTGTTTGTTCTAATGTCTCTCTCTCGTATCTCTCACTCTCTCCTGGTTCTCTCTTTCCCTGGTCCCCTCTACACTCTCTTTCCATCCTTACCTTTCTGTCCCCCTGCCCTGCNCAAGTCCCATCTCTCGCCTCTTCCTCCTCGTCCTCCTCCTCCTCGCCCAGGTTGCAGGTCACCCCGCTGGGTTTTGGGGGACCACTCCTGGGTACCCTCCATGACCTCCCTGGCGCTTATGGACTGGGCACCTCTGCTTTTGAGCCTTACACGCGGCTGGAGAGGAAAGACAATTCTATACCCAGCAAGAAGCCAAGCCCTTAAATCAGAAGATGAGTGTCAAAAGGTCTCCCNGTGCCCCTCAACGGGGTTTGACTCGGCCAGTGGGTTGTGGAAGGTGATTTATCACCCAAGGGTGTGAGCGTGCAGCTCCTGGTTCCTACCCCAGACACACCAGGACAGCCACGGATGACACCCTGCAGCTCTTGCCCAAGGGTGGATGATGGAGCTGGTCATGTCTAGGGGTGTCCCTGGTGCTGTCACATCCCTCACCAATGCTGCTGGATCTCCTAGGGCCGTGTCCACCCTGTCCAGGTAGTCTGAAATATGATGGTGTAGTCTGTGCTGCACAGAATGGGAGAGGAGCTGCTCCTGGGGTGGGATTTTGGGAGTGTTGCTGATGCTCTGGTGCCTCTTACAGGTGGGACCACAGAGCCCCCAGTCCCTCTGGACTGTCCCTCTGGGGCTCGTGGTGTTGGAGTTACCACCAAAGCCCTGACGAACAGGTGAGCACCCCAAAAGGGAGAGCACAGGGAAACGCCAGGCTCTGTCCCTGCCCAGCCACCATGTCCTTGGCCAGCCTAAAGCCTCAGTTTTCCCATCTGCCAAGGGCTTTGTGCTCTGGCTGTGGTTGTCCCAGAGCATCCTGGTGGCTGTGTGGTCCAGATCCATCCCTGGACTCCTAACCCAGTGGGAGGCCTGGGGCGGGGGGATGTCTGGTGGTACTGGTGCTATCTCCAGCCCTGCTCCCCATCAGTGGTCTGTGGCCACCCTGATCCACAACACATCCCCAGGCTCCTCTGAACAGTCTCATGCAGAGCCAAACCACCATTCCAGACCCTGTTTTGGTGCTTTCCCACCCCAGCAAACCCCTGGGGATGCTGGAAGAACTTCTGAGCACCCCAGGGGGAACCATGGTGAGCTGGGACAAGGCTCCCCATCATGGAAACCTCACCGAGAGGGATGTAGACACATGGACACTTGGCAGGATACTCTGGTGGCAGCACCTTGGCAGGGACACCACCTTGGCAGGAGCAGGGTGATGTTCTGAGCTCTCTCCCACCACCCTGGAGGTTCTGTGGGGCTCACCCCCTGCACCCCCCAAACCAAGGGGATCCTGCATCTTCCTGCTGCTGTTCAATGTCTAATAAGGATAATTCCCACTGTTCCCATCCCCAGGATGCTGCTCCAGAGGGACAGGTCCCCGAGGGGTCCCAGCCACCAGCCTGTTCCTGTTCCTGGGATTTTGCAGGGAAATAATTTAAAATAAATGATTTTATGGAAAGGTTTTAGTTCTTTTGATTTTTCCTTTAAATCAAGTGTTTCTGTGAGATGGGATTGATTGATCCATCACCTCACACTTCAAGCACTTTACAGGAGTGAGCCCTTGGCTCTCTGTGGAGCTCAGGAGGGGAAACTGAGGCAGGCTTTGCCCTGGGGTGCACAAAGCAGGGAGAGGGTTTGGGTCACGGTGATAAGTTCCCTCTCTCAGCCCCACTTCAGCTCACAGCTTGCTGCCAACACCTCCAGACCTCTCCCTAGACTTGGGATTTCCTGAATGTTCCATGTCCTGTTGGACTGAACTTCGGGATTTCCAATGGGACAATGACCTTCTTCCTTCCCCTCCTCACTTAGTTTATATTGATCTCACCATTCTTTGTCCCTCTCCAGTCTGCAGATGTGGGATTTAAGGAAAAGGGATATGCCAGGATGGGGGAATCCTCCTGGCAACTCCCTCCTGGGCCTTGTTTGACTGTGTTTTTCCCAAGGAAGGCTGGAACAGACGATCCATGAGGACCCTTACAACCTGGGATTCCATGACTCTGTGGTTGTTCTACTTTAGTTTTCCCTCTTCCCCCCCTAGG
The DNA here is from genome assembly GCA_013399015.1 of Galbula dea. NCBI lineage: Eukaryota > Metazoa > Chordata > Aves > Piciformes > Galbulidae > Galbula > Galbula dea. Next base: position 101,755 of record VWZX01008149.1, read on the forward strand.
GAGCTGAACAGTGGCTTTGAGACCCCAGTTCCCCCCACTTTGGGCTCACTGGGTCCCCAGTTGTTGGAGAAGTGACCTCCTCACACCTTCACAAGGTGCAAGTTTTGGGGCATTGCAGAGAAAACAAAGTTAAAATGTATTTTTGAAGGAGAACCCAAAACCTAGGAATTCTGGGGGGTCCCTGGTGGGTTTGGTGAGCTTGCGTGGGGTAAGGAATGCATCATCGTGGTCTTCCTCCTCCTACTACTTCTCTTCCTTCCTCCTCCCACTGCTCCATGGCCTCTCAGTGGGAAGTGAGGCAGGGAAGTGGCCCTTTCCACCAACTGAACCCCAAAAAGCCCCCAAACCAACCCAAAGCTGCTGCTTTTCCAAAGGCTCTTCCTCCTCCAAAGCAATGATCCTCAGGGAAGATGTCTTGGGGGGGTGTGGTTCTAAAGGTCCCACGGGGCAGCCCCCAGCCCATCCCCCTTTGCTCACCTCCTCCTGACTTGCACAATTGGAAATAAAATAAATTAAAAAATAAAAAACAAACCCAAACCAAACCCCAACCAAACCAGTAGTGGATGTAAAACTTTAAGGAATGATGTGGTTTCTTATGGTTTCTCATGGTTAATAAAAGTGATGTCCTGCCTCCTGCCTCCTCCTCTATCGCCTTCTGCAGCTGTGCCTGAACCCCTCTCACCCATGGCTTTCCCAGTATCAGTAACCTTTACTGGCTTGCTTTGCTGGGAGGTCTCTTGAAGTCCCTTGATGGCCTCCTCTGACCTCTGGACATCATCAGGGCCCCCCCAAAACATCCACACTTGGGGGCATCCCCAGTACACCCCCTCCCCCACTCCTTCACCCATCACAGCCCCTCTGGCACCAGAGTGGTGAGTGTAGCCCCCTCACCCCTACCCCCACCCACATCTTTCCCTAGTATATCCCAAACATCCCTGCTCTATATCCCTATCCCCCAGCTCCACCTTGACTCTGTCGCTGCACCTGCTCCAGCCTTGTACCCACCCTAACCCCTCTCCACCTCACCTCATCTCATCCCCATCCCATCTCCATATCAGTCCTAGCCCCCTGCCCATCCTCATCCCGTTCCTATCCCCACCTCATTCCCATCCTCACCACATCACCACCCACCCCTGTCCCTGTTGATATCCCCATCCCTATGCCTATCTCTATCCATATTGCTATTGCTATCCTTGTTCCCTCCACCCCTGTTCCAATCCTCATCCCACTCCACTCCATTTCCATCCTCATCCTTATCCCTATCCCATCCTCATCCCCATCGCATCCTCACCCCACTGTTATCTGCATGGTCACCCCTATCGCTCTCCCTATCCCTCACCTCCACACCCAGTGCTGTCTCCAGGAGTTAGTGCCGTTCCCGGTGCCGTTCCCGGTGCCGTTTCCGGAGCCGCTCCCGGGACTCTTTCTGTTCCCAGCCTGCACAGTGCCGCTGACGGGGTCGGGCTGGACCGGACGGGACAGGATAGGATGCGACAGGTTGGGACTGGCTGGCCCCGGGACAGGGATACAGAGCCTGAGACACTGCCTCCCGCCCCCGCACCCTGCCCGGCCCCAGCCCAGCCCCAGCCCGGCCCCAGTTCCTGCTCCAGTTCAGTCCCATCCCGGCTGTATCCCCGGCTCCATCCCGTTCCTATCCCGATCCCGATCTCATCCAGTTCCCATCTCGATTCCATTAGCACCCCGGGTGCCCCCGGCCATGGCCACCGCGGTGCAGGCAGTTGGGGGCTCCCTGTCCCCTATCCGGGAGCAGGTTCTGGCTGTGACCAGAGACTACAGCAACAGCCCCAGGCTGAGTGAGTACCGGGGGGCAGGGGAGACAAAAGGGGAGCATAGNGTAGGGATGGCTAAGGGGGCACTGGGACAGACGGGGTGGGTGGGTGACACTGGGGCAGGTAGGGACGGATAAGGGGGCTCTGAGGATGGCAAGGCCAGATGGGGTGCACTGGGGTAAGCAGAGGTGGCAGGGACAGGTGGTTGCCACTGAGGACTCATGGGGACTTTCCTGGTGATTGTTGTGGGCCTGGGGGTCTGTCACTCCTGATCCTGGAGGCTGCAGGGGGCTGGGGATGGTGTGTGCTGTGTCCCGGGGGGTTGGGGCAAGGGATGCGTCCTCATGAGAGCAGGCACTGCCAAGGTGACCGTTGTCACCTCCCTGGCTCTGAGCCTAGTGGCTCCAGGCTGGCACCGGCTCTGCCCAGCCACCAGCTCCTGTGTACTGTCAACAGGGAGCTGGGAGCAGCCACCCATGGGTGACCTCCCCAGGTCGTACTGGGTGAGAGCTGGGAGGGGCACTGTGCGGCAGGGAAGAAGGTGAGAGGGAGCAGAGACCCTGAGGAGGGCCCCAAGAACTGGTCGTGGCAGCAGGGGGTCGGTGTGGGGTACCAGTGGGGGGATCCTAATGTGAGGTTGCAGTTTGGGGTACCAGTGAGGGGGTCCCAATGTGAGGTTGCAGTTTGCGGTCCCAGTATGGGGGCTCAGCAGCATGAAGTCCCACTGTGGGATTATAGCGTGGGTCCCCATGTGGGGTCTCAGCATGGGGTCCTGGCTCTGTGTGTCCCAGTTTGGGGTCTGAGCAGCATGAGGTCCCAGTATGGGGTCCTGCCTGTGTGTGGTTCCAGTGTGAAGGTGCAGCAATGCAGTGACCCACTATGGGGTCTTGGCAGTGTGGGATCCCAGTTTGGGGTCCCAGGCTGGCAATATACTTAGGAGCAGCTACAAACTCCCCAGCTGCAGCTCAGCACCCTGACCCCTAGCCCAGCACCCAGAGCTGGGGGGAGCTGGTAGGCTGGCAGGGACAGGACAGGCAGGGACAGGCAGGAGTGGGCAGAGCTCTCCTGAGAGCTATCAGCAGCCACCTCCCAGCTCCACAAATCCATTAGCAGAAGAAAGTGGCAGAAACACTTCTCACCTCCAGGCCTTTGGCTTGACCTCTCTGCCTGAAAACCAACCCAGAGGAGAGCCTGGGAGATGCTCAATGGCTGGGCTCCAAGGGGATAGGTGGATGGATGGATGGATGGATGGATGGAGTGAGGGATGGAGGGATGGACAAAGCAGGAGGTTGCTGGCAGCAAGCCCAGTGAGCCAACAGTTTTACCCTGTGATCACAGGCTGGAAAGGGGAACTTGGTGGGACACATCTTGGCTTCTCCTCTGCTGTGTCCCAACCAGCCCTACTAGCTGTGGCACTTATCCCCTGCCAGAACTGTGAGCTGAGTCCTGACATGGTTCCAGTGCTGGGCTGGCTGCAGACAGGGGATGCTGCCTTTGGGAGTTTTGGCCAGGAGGGACCAGTTGGGTTTGGAATGTGGTGTTGCTGGATGGGGACAATAGAAGCAGGAGAGGAGGAACCAGGGAGGCTCCCCAGCCCTGGGCACCTCGACACCTCTCTACTTGAGGCCTGCTACTGGGATAGGACCCTCTGCCCAATGGTCCATCCTGCCAGAGTGGGCTTTTCTGCCTCATGGTTCATTCTGTCAGGATGGGATCTTCTACACGACAATCTATCCTGCTGGGATGGGCTCCTCTGCCCCACAGTCCCTCCTACTGGAAGATCTTCTGCCCCATGGTCTATTGTGCTGGGATGGACTCCCCTGCCCCACAATCCATCCCACCAAGGTGGAATCCTCTACCCCACAGGCTCACAGGACCACCCCCAGCCCCCTAGTTTTGCTCTCCATCACTTCTCCTGTCCTCTTGGGGCCACCTCCTCTTGAAAGCCCAGCTGGGGCTGGGGTCCTCAGCCCCCTTTTCCTCACTGCCCACCCCCCCGGGCCATGTTTTGTCTACAAGAAAACGCTCCAGCAACCCCAGCAATTTATTGCCTTCTTCTTTTTTTGTTACTTTCCCCC
>VWZX01008149.1:112962-139219 GCA_013399015.1 Galbula dea
AAGGGGGAAGTGGGAGGGGGGTCTTGGGTCACCCTTAACTGCATGGGAGCTGAGGAACCCAAGGGGGAAGTGGGAGGGGGGTCTTGGGTCACCCTTAACTGCATGGGAGCTGAGGAACCCGAGGGGGAAGTGGTGGAAGGTGGCAAGGCGTAAGGAGGTCTCTGGGGACCTGGCTCTGTATGCTGGCATCATCCTGCCCCCAGGGCTGTGATGCAGTTTGGGGTTGGACTAGATGACCTTGAAAGGTCCCTTCCAACCCCAACCGTTCCATGAATCTAAATGACTCTGATTCCAGAGGGTCCCATGATTCTATCCCAGGCAGGGTCTCCTGGGACTGCCTGCCTGCCCTAAACAGAGACATGACAACACCCTGTCCCCCAGCACGGGGGAGCAGGAGGTCCCTACAGCCACCTTAGGTGCAAAGTCCTCTCCAGCAGACACCCACCACCAGTTCCTGTGTCCACTCTGGGCCTCCCCAGGCAGTTGGGATGCTCTGTGGCACCTGTGCCATGGTGTTCTGTAGGGGACCAGCAGCTCTTCCCTTGCAGGTCGAGTCTTCAACGGCTCTGCCAAACCCATTGACAGTGGTCCCCCGGTGATGGCTGAGGACTTCCTGGACATCAACGGTGATGGCTCTGGGCATAATGTGGCTTTCCCACCTCCTTTTACTGGCTAGGGGTGACACTGGATCCATCCATCTGCACTGGGGTGTCCTGGGTGGGGGGATGGGTGCAGTGGTGGTGCCTGGTGAGCCCATCTCATCCCAGTGCTGGTTCTGGATGGCCACACTGGTCCAAGAACATGATTCTTCCTGAGCTATAGAAGCTCAAGCCTAATTTTTGGGGGTGTTTCCTGCATTTTGGGGGGGGCCCAGGGATGCTTTATCTCATTTTTCCTGCTGCAGGCCAGCCCATCAACCCCCACAGTCGCATCTACCCTGAGGAGATGATCCAGACTGGGCTCTCACCCATCGATGTGATGAACAGCATCGCTCGGGGCCAGAAGATCCCCATCTTCTCTGCTGCTGGTCTCCCCCACAACGAGGTGGGTCCCTGGGCGGTGCTGAGCCCCTGGCACAGCCCTAGCAGCAGGAGGATGGATGGAGGAATAGGATAGAGTGGGGGCTTTGGGAATGTTCGAGCCCATCTCCTGTCCCTCACTGCCCTGGGGGCTCTATCCTGCTATGGGAGGGTTGTGGTCCTTCTCAGGAGGACCTTGGCCAGGTGTTGCCCACCTGTCTCTGTCCCACTGCAGATTGCTGCACAGATCTGCCGGCAGGCTGGTCTGGTGAAGAAGTCCAAGGATGTGGTGGACTACCACGAGGACAACTTTGCCATCGTCTTTGCTGCCATGGGGGTGAGTCAGTCCCAAACTGGGCTCACAGGACATGGAGCAGCCTCACTGCCACCTCCCTGCACCTCTTTGTCCCTCTCCTGCCTCAGTTTCCCTGTGCATGAGGCTCCTGATGACTGTGGCTCCTCCCATGTGGGCAGGTGAACATGGAGACAGCTCGCTTCTTCAAGTCAGACTTTGAGGAGAATGGCTCCATGGAGAACGTGTGCCTCTTCCTCAACCTGGCCAATGACCCCACGTGAGTCAGCCTCATGGCTCTGGCACATGGCTCTGCTCCTTCTCCACTACTTTCCTCTTCCTTCCCCTTCTTTTTCCCCTCCTTCCTTCCTTCCCCTCCTTCCTTCTTTCCCCTCCCTCCTTCCTTCCTTCCCTTCCTTCCCCTCCTGGTCCCAGCTCAAAGACCTCAAGATCTGGGGTCCCCAGGGGTGTGTGGTGACCCCTCCCTGGTCAGCCTGGCACCCAGAGGGAGGCTGTGTGGTGGAATTAGGATCTGGGAGTGCTCATCCTGTGCCCCTGGTAGGATCGAGAGAATCATCACCCCCCGGCTGGCTCTCACCACCGCCGAGTTCCTGGCCTACCAGTGCGAGAAGCATGTCCTGGTGATCCTCACCGACATGAGCTCCTATGCTGAGGCACTGAGGGAGGTCAGTGAGCGCCCCCTGGGATCCATCCTGCTCCTCTGTGTCTTCCCAGTGTGGCAGGGGACGAGGACCACCCTGCTGGGGTCATCAGGATGTCCAGGGTGTTCGGGATGCCTGGCTTGCTCAGGGCTCCCAGAATGCTTGGGGTGTTTGGGATACCTGGGGTGATCAGGGTGCCTGGTTTGCCTGGGATGTGCTTACTGTGCTCAGGATGCCAAGGGGTCCCAGGGTGCTTGGAGTACCCAGGGTGCCTGGGATGCCAGGGTGTTTGGGGTACCTGGTGATCCCAGGTTCCTGGGTGTGTTAAGATGCTTGGGGTGCTCAGGGTACTCAGGGTGCCCAGGACCACTGGGATACTTGGGGTGTTCAGAGTGCCCAGGATGCCCTACACTTCCCAGGGTCCTTGGGGTGTTTGGGATCCTTGGGGTACTCGGAATGCCCAGGGTACCTGGGGTGCTCAGGGTGCCTGGAGTTTCCAGGATGCTTGGGGTGTTTGGGGTATCCAGGGTGTTTGGGGTACCCAGGGTGCTTGGGGTGTTTGGGGTGCTCAGAGTTCTCGGGGTGCCCAGGATCTCCCCCCAGCCCTAACACCATCCCACCCCTGGTCCCACAGGTGTCAGCAGCCAGGGAGGAGGTACCTGGCCGTCGTGGCTTCCCTGGCTACATGTACACTGACCTGGCCACCATCTACGAGCGAGCTGGACGTGTGGAGGGCAGGAATGGCTCCATCACACAGATCCCCATCCTGACCATGCCCAACGATGGTCAGCAGTGACAATACAGGGGGGACGTGGGGAGGTCCTCGTGGGGTCTGTGGTGCCACTGCTGTGCCCACACCAGGAACCATAGGGCTGAGAAATGCCCAGTTCTGTTGGTTTACTGAGTTTTGGGGTGAGTTCGTGGGATGCTTGGGGCAGCAAAGCCTCCTGAGACGTTTTAGGGTTATTTGCTGTCCCAAGACATGTCCCTAAGGCCCTTCCAGCACCCAGTGGTGAGTTTTGGCCAAAGGATGTGGTTTGGGGGATCTCAGACTTGGGGTGCATAGGGGGTGGGTGCGTGCAGGCTTGGGTCTGGGTGTGCCCACAGGTGAAGTTCTCTGCCTGATGATGCTGGAACAGGTTCTTGCTCACAACCAGTGCAACTTCCTCAGTGCTGCTCTGGTTGCCCCATGACATAAAGCATGGCCACGTTCTGTGCCTGGCCAAGTGGCCAGACCCACTTCTGGGGTTCACCCTCCTTCCCCCTCTCCAGACATCACCCACCCCATCCCTGACCTGACAGGCTTCATCACCGAGGGGCAGATCTACGTTGACCGCCAGCTCCACAACAGGCAGGTTGGTTCCCCTGCCCCTTCCCAGTTCCACAGGATGGATCCAGCACTGCCATGCCTGCTAACATCATGTGGGACTTGAAACCAGCCCAAGAACACCAGGATGGGGGGTGCAGAGGGCGGAGTGGGGCCCAAAGTGAGGGAGCAGACCCCTTGCCTGCATGGAGGTGCCCCAGCAAGGCTGGTGAGCTTGAGGGGTGGGTCCCTGTCACCCTGCAGATCTACCCACCCATCAACGTCCTGCCCTCCCTCTCCCGCCTGATGAAGTCTGCCATCGGGGAGGGCATGACTAGGAAGGACCATGGGGATGTCTCCAACCAGCTGGTAAGGGGATGATGGGGTGGGGTGGGGAGTGAAATGATTTGTCCTTTCAAAGCTCTTCTGGTCCTGCTTGGGGCTGAGATCATGGAGTCGTTTTGGTTGGAAGAGACCTTGAAGATCATCGAGTCCAACCATTAACCAGCACTGCCAGGTCACCACTAAACCATGGCCCTCAGCACCACATCTCCAAGGCTTTTGTGGTGACCTGACAGTGCTGGTTAATGGTTAGACTCGACAATCCTAAAGGTCTCTTCCAAGCCAAACAAGCCCATGACCCCACCCTGCAGTATGCCTGCTATGCCATCGGGAAGGACGTGCAGGCGATGAAGGCAGTGGTGGGAGAAGAAGCTCTCTCACCTGATGACCTGCTCTACCTGGAGTTCCTGCACAAGTTTGAGAAGCAGTTCATCACCCAAGGTGAGGAGGGTGTCAGGGCCCCAGCCCTGGAGCTGGGAGAGGGCTTCCAGGACCAGACCAGACCCTCAACACCTCTCCCTGCTCCTGCACCACAGGTCACTATGAGAACAGGAGCATCTTTGAGTCACTGGACATTGGCTGGCAGCTGCTACGCATCTTCCCCAAGCAGCTCCTGAAGCGCATCCCCGAGAGCATCCTGGCTGAGTACTACCCACGTGAGGCCAAGCCCGATGGCCAAGGGACATCCAGCACTGCCCTCTGACCCCACCAGCTTTGAGGAGCAACCTTGTGTCCCTCAAACCTCCACAGGTCATCCATAGGTCCCCGTGCTGGGGCTGGGTTAGCTGCTGGGAGGGTGTAGAGGAGCTGCAGATCATAAAGTGGTGAGGAACCTCAATAAACCACTGTGGTCACCAGAACCTCTCCATGGTCTTGTGCATCCTACTGTGGTCATTCCCTTCCCACCCATGCTCCTGCCTGGTCTGGTCCCATCCTCCTGCAGACAGGCTTCCCAAGCTGCAGCAGGGTTGCAGGAAGGTGGCAAAGGTCCTGATGAGATAGTTTCTCCTCCAACCATCTGGTTTTAGATGATGTGGGAGGTCTAAAGGTCATGAGAGGAGTGGAAAAACCTGAGCATATTCCTGGGTCAAAACCCCTCACTGCAAGGACATCGAGGTGCTGGAGTGTGTCCAGAGAAGGGCAAGGAAGGTGGGGAAGGGTCTAGAGCACAAGCGTTGTGAGGAGCAGCTGTGGGAGCTGGGGTTGGTCAGCCTGGAGGAGGCTCAGGGGAGACCTTCTGACTCTCTCCAGCTCCCTGACAGGAGGTTGGAGCCAGGTGGGGGTTGGTCTCTTTTCCCAAAGAAGAAGTGATAGGACAAGAGGAAACAGCCTCAAGTTGCAGCAGGGAAGGTTTAGGTTGGAGATGAGGAACAATTTCTTCCCAAAAGGGTTGTGAAGGCCTGGCCCAGGCTGCCCAGGGTGGTGATGGAGTCACCATCCCTGGAGGGGTTTCAAAGCCATGGAGATGTTGTGCTGAGGGACATGGTTTAGTGGTGCCCTGGCAGTGCTGGTTAATGGTTGGACTCCATGATCTTGAAGGTCTTTTCCAACCCAAATAATTCTGTGATTCTAAAGAAACTGAGGGTGAGTTTCAGTTCCCCTTCAAGCCCTGGGGCAGGACCAGCCCTGGCTGCTCATCCTCCATTGTGGTGGTTTCACTTCCCAGCAACGAGGCAAAGGCAGGGGTGGGGAACAGACACCGCTCTGAGCTCAGGGTGCTGGGTGCCACCAGCCCCAGCCACCACCATGGCCTGGGCTGGGGAAGGCAGTGGGCAGCTGGCAGGTAAGGTCTCTCCAGGCAGGGTTATGGGCTCAGTGGGCTCACAGATGGTCAGGTATCCTCTCATGCCTCATGGCAGGGTGGCGGGGGTGGCTCTGGCTGTTCCCTGCGACCATCAGCGTGGCCTCTGGGCCCTGTGGGCTGGGAGGTGGTTTGCAGGAGGTGAAACTAGCCCAGAACTCAGCCTGGAGACAGATTTTCCTCTCTCAGCTCCATGTCATGGGGAGGTTGATGACTGGCGGGAGGGTATTGAGATGGACAGCTGCCTCACAGGCATGGTGTCCATCTGTCTGTCCATCCAGGTTGTGGGACATGTCCATCCTGGCTGCCAGCTGCAGTTTAGGGCTTTTGCCAGTGTTTCCATGTTCATACAGCTTCGCCCTGCAAGAGCCAAGTCTATGGGGCATAGCCTGAGCCCCACAGCTGGAAAAGAGGTCCTGGCATGGGGGTCCCAGCATGGAGGTCCTAGCATGGGGGTCCTGGTGAAGGGTCCCAGGGTCTTTGCTCAGCTTCGTGCCTATCCTGTGGGTCCTGCAGGGGTGCAAGGTCTCAGCAGTGGAGAGTAGATGGCAGTTGAGGGCAGACTGAGATTCCAGAGTGGATTCCTCAACTAGAACAGGTCTGGGATAGGAAGGGTCAATGCAGCAGGGGCTGGGTTCCACTGCAGCCCTTCTGGGAGATGGCCTGGGGGGAGCTGGGTCAGCACCTACCCCCCAAGCTCCTCATCTTGGAAGGACCCTGTGGATGAAGTAGCTCTCTGGCTGTGACTACTGAGGACCACCAGCCCCACCAGTGACTGTCCCCCAGGGACATGTCCATGTGCACTGGTCTCACCCCCCCAGACCAGTAATCCCAGTGCCATGGGAGGGAAGTATGGCAGTGCTGGGGACTGCCCAGCCCCTCATGTCACCCCAGTGTCCCCCCACATCAGTGGGCACCACCTGAGGTCCTGTGGGAGAAGCAAAGGGCTTGGAACATTTCTTGGGGAGCTCTGGTGACTTTCTGAGGTGCTTCTGGGTCTCTGCAGCCATCCTGGAGTCGGGAAGCAGCGAGGAAGAGAAGGAGGAAGAGGAGGAAGATGAGGAGGTAGCTCTGGCGCAGGTGCCACTCACTGGCTCCTTTTTTTGGGTCACTCCTCCCTCCTGCCCATGTACCTCGGGGGTGAGGCAGGGCTGGTGCCCCCATGTCGTCTCTTCCTGCCATGGCTCTGTAGCAGGGGGCCGGTCACCTAAATGCCATGGGCACAGTGTCCACAGCATCTCTGGCAGTGTCCAAGTAGTTTGTGGAGTCATCAAGACCTGGCAGAACCATGCCATCCCAAAGCCATGCCAATGTCCTGTCCCTCCCCCCCAGCAGCAGTCTCTCCTTGCCCAGGAGATGCCCGACGTGGAGGAGCGCCTGGCTGAGCTTGAGCAAGGTGAGCCCCATCCCACCCTGGAGCTATGGCCCTGCCAGGTGGCTTCACCTTCTCACTGGAGTCACCAGTACTGTTGGGCTCAGTGGGGTGGGCACCAGGGTGACCTGGCTGGGGGCAAGGTGCCAGCTGTGACCCCCCCCCACCCTGCAGCAAGGGCTCAGGGGGCACCTGAATGTCACCTTGGTCCCTGCCAGCGTCACAGGCACTGCTGGTTGAGCTCTCAGCGCTGGAGACTGAGGTTGAGGTGGAGAGGACCTGCCGGCAGCAAGCCGAGGCCTATGCAGCCCAGGTGAGGGTGGGCACCTCTCCGGCCACCCACAGCTCCTTGCTTGGGGGGCAAGGGTGCCCGTGCATCCCCCACTTCCCCCCGAGGTGGACCCAGCAGAACCTGGGAGGGGGTTCTCCATCCCACCTCAGGTGAAGCAGGAGAACAAGCAACTGAAGCAGCTCAGCCTGGCCCCGATGGACCTCCTGGTCCCACCTGAGGAGATGCCCGCCAAGGAGGTGCCCCCCAGTGAGGACCCCGACCCTGCCCAGCACTATGACCAGCAGCTCCAGGGTGAGCTGGGAGGGGGTTCCCAGCCCATACCCAGCCAGACATGGTGGAGGCAAAGGCAAAGCCCCGAACTTTGTCCCATCCTGGTGCCCCCAAAGCCCAGTTTGAGTTTGTCCTTGAACCTTGGTCTAGCTCAACAGCAAGAAAATGATAGTGAAAAAGGTGAAATGAAAGTTCTGTTGCTCACACTTCTCCTTTCCCATCCTGTGTTTCCACACAGACAATTTTGGCTGAGAAATTGGTAGAAGTGCACACTTGGGTGGGGGAGGATGGACCCCTAGGTGGGTGATGGACCCCTTGGTGGGTGCTGGACCCCTCAGGGGTTGCCCCACTCCACCCAACCCCCCACATTGAGATGATGCAGTGACTTTGCCCATGGGCTGACCTTGGTGAGTGGTGTCCTCAGGGTTGCTCTTCCACCCCATTGCCATGTTGATGTCCCTTTGGGTCACCTCCCCACCAGAACCAGCTTCCAACAAGGTCAGTGGTGACCTGGCCAGGACAGGGGTTATGCTGGGAAGGGGGTTGCTGCAGCCCCGCCAGCCTGGGCCTCAGGGAGGGCTATAGTCCCCTTGCCTGCTCCTCATCCTCCCTTTCACACCCCTCCATCCACTCTTTGCTCCCAGGTCTGCAGGGCAAGATCTCCTGGCTGCTGGCACAGCAGAAGGACCTCACCATCCAGGTCCAGGAGCTGCAGAGGCAGAACCAGGACCTGCGGGACCAGGTACCTCCTGGGATCCTCATTGAGATGGGGCAGGATCCTCCTCCATCCTTCTCCTTCATCCCCATCCCTCCCTGGTTCCTTCTCATCCTTGTAGCTCCTCTAAGAGCTCAGGAGAAGTTTTAGGGGGCAGACACCCCCCTCTACAGCCCCTTCCCATCTCCCTGCTGTCCCAGAAGGGGTGAGCTGGGCACAGCAGGACCACTCCTGGCTGTATCCAGGGCTGAGCTGGGCATGGCACGACCACCCCTGGCTGTACCCAGGGCTGAGCTGGGGTTTGTCCTGCTGCAGCTGGAGCTGGGGCAGGAGGAGCTACAGCAGCTGAGGGCAGCCCTAGGCAGCAGCCAGCGGGCACTGAAGTCCTTCAAGAGAGGTGAGTTGGATTGTAGGTCCCCATTGCCACATCTCCTTCCCATCTGTGGCCACATCCATGCCTGCAGATGGCAACTCCCCAGTGCCACCAGTGCCATCCCATCTGGTGAAGCCAAAGGCAAAGGTGCGGCACTGGGAGCTGGAGCTGGATTGCTGGGAAGTGGCTGTAGCAAGGCCCTTGCAGTGGCCTTGACCCCACCTGAGACCTCCCAAGCCCCTGCTGTCCCCGGCAGTGTCCCAGATTGTCACCCAGGATTACTGTGAGGCTATGCAGCAGCTGGAGCTGGAGCAGGACCTGCGGCTGCACGCTGAAGCCTTCGCCCACGAGGTGTGGCTGGGTCCTGGGGCATCCTGCCCATGGGTGCTGGGGTGGGGGGACAGGCATCCACAGGGGTGGGAGAGCTCTAGGTGCTCTGCAGTGCCAGGAGTCAAATCCTCCAGTCCAAATGGAGATTGGTGGCAAGTGGTGATATCAGTGGTCTGTGCTGGGACCAGTGCTGCTCAGTATCTTCATCAATGTCATTGTGAGAATGAGTGACCCTCAGCAGATGGCACCAAGCTGAGTGGTGCATCTGACACAACTGAGGGACAGGAGCCATCCAGAGGAACCTGCACAGGCTAGAGAAGTGGGTCCATATGGACCTCTTGACTTCAACAAGGCCAAGTGCAAGGTTCTGCACACTGGTCAGGGCAACCCCCAGTATCAATGCAGTCTGGGGATGAAGAGCAGCTCTGGTGGGTGCAAAGCTGGAGATGAAGCAGCAGTGTGACCTCACAGCCCAGAAGACAACCCTGTCCTGGGCTGCAACCCCAGCAGCATGGCCAGCAGGGCAGGGAGGGTGGGAGATGTCCCATCCCTGAAACCATTCCAGAACAGCTTGTCTGGGGCTCTGAGCAACCTGATCTAGTTGTAATGTCCCTGCTGACTGCAGGGGGTTGGACTGGGTGACCTCTAAAGGTCCTTTGCCACCCCAACCAGTCAATGGTTCTATGATTCTCAACCCACCTCTGCCTTTCCCTGGATCCCAAGATGAGGATGCTCCCAGGCACTCGCTGTGCTCCCCTGGGATGAGGTTGGATGGGATTTGCTCCCAGCCTCCCCAGAAGGGGTTTCCTTTCACTGGGGTGATCCTGGGGGCTTGGTCCCTCCCTGACCCCCATCCCAATGGGCAGATGCTGGTGCAGAAGAAGGAGGCCAACAGGCAGAGCAGGATCCTGCTGCAGAGCACAGGACCCAGCACCCAGCTGCTGGCAGCTCTGCAGGAGGTAGGACACTTGACCCGGGCACTGGAGGAGGCCAAGCAGGAGCAGCAGCAGCAGGTGAGGATCTGTCCCCAAGGTGGGTGACATGCTGAGGGAGACCAGGGCTAGGTCACCTTATGGCTTTGGCTTTGATGGTGGCTTCCCTTGGGTAAAATCAGGATCAGAGCTTTCCATCACCCTCCCCATGCCCATCAAGCCTTGAGAGATGGTTTTCCATGAATTCCCACTCTCACGTTTTGGAGAGGGTCCCACATGGTGGGAACCCCTGCACTGGGCTGGCATCCCCCAAGCCCAATGGACTACCAAGAATTGCCCCAAAACTCATTTGAAGACTCTTGCAAGTGGACTATTTGTGGAGCAGTGGAACACCCACATCCCTGGCAGGGGTGGCACAGGAGGTCCCCAGTTCCTAGGGTGCACCCAGCTCCCCCCTGTCTCCCCAACTCCCCCAGGTGAAGGAGCTGGAGAGGCAGCTGGGAATGCGCCCGCAGCCAGAGGAGCTGGATTTGGCCCAAGCTGCTCTGGCTGCAGTAGAGGCTGAGAAGCTCCAGCTGAAGGAGGAGCTGCAGGAGGCTGAGAGGAGACTGGTGGGGCTGGAGGAGGAAAGTGAGTTCCTTTACCCCTGCCTATGGCTGAGGTGGGCTCAAGGTCCTGAGGCCACCAGCCCCAACCATACCTTGTTGCAGTGAGGTTGCTCCAGGAGAAGCTGGCCCAGAAGCCACCACCACAGAGCCAGACTCCCGAGCTGGCTGTGCCCATGCCACCACCACCACCGCCTCTGCCACCCCCCACTGTCCCCAGCGAGTGAGTGACCCTGGCGAGGGCTGCACCCATGGGTGCAGCTTGTCTGGGCTCTGACTCCACCATCTCCCTTCCAGCCCATTCATGGCCATCAGGAAGAGGAAGGGAGCAAACCAGCAGCATGGTGAGTCCTCCCCACCCTGCCCCACTGCAGCCCAGGGGGGTCCTGGTGCCATGGGAGGTCCTCTAGAAGTGCCATGGGCATGGAAGAGTCCTTAGCATGGGCACCTCCAGCACAGTTTACCAATGCCTTACTGGCTCTGGCACCTCCCATCCATCCAAGTGTTGGTCCAAGGTCCCATGGTTGAGTGAGGGGCACCCTAACAGCTTCCTGCCCTCCAAAGGAGGGTGCTCAGGGTCCCAGCACCTTGCCCAGCATGGGTGGGACATGAACCCCTGGCAGGGTAGTGCCCTACTCTGGGCCATGAGGGAAGGGACCTTGGAGGGAGGTGGAGGAGTTGAGAGCCCTGTGATGAGTATGTGGGGTCTCAGGATGGCACTCTCCACCCAGCCAAGCCAGAAGCTGAGGATGCTAAAGCTCGAGCAGTGCAGGAGATGATGGAACGGATCAAGAATGGGGTGGTCCTGAGGCCCACCAAGCAGCAGGTGCCCATGGGCCAGGTAGGCAGAGACCTGAGCTCCCCCCACCCCAGGGAGGAATGTCCTTGAGAACTCCCCAGGATCTGGGTGGGTTTGGGGGACCCTTGGAAGCCCCAGGGCTGGCAGGATGTGACCACATCACCTCCCTCCTGCCCCTCCTGCAGGCTCTGGGGGCTGGCAAGAGGAGCAGCACAGCGCTGGAGCTGCAGAACATCTTGGTGGGCATTGCTGTGCCAAGGCAGGGTGACACATGGGGACATGCCTGGGTCTTGGTTGACCATGGTGAGGCTGTCCTGGATGTCCGGTCCTAGCTGTCCTGGCTGGCTCTGGGGGAGGTCCTGGTGGGTTTTGGGGTCTCCTGGCTGGTCCTGGATGTCCTGTTTGGCTCTAGAGGTGTCCCAGCACCTGGCTGTGACCCCTCAGCATCTGTGGTGTCACCCAGGGTGTCATGAGGAGGTCAAGCAAGAGGTCAAGCAGGAGGCAGAGCAGCCTGAAGGGTAGGGACAAGCAGCTGGAGTCCATCCTGCAGCAACGGCGGCAGAAGGTCGATGCCTCCTCCTCCTCCTCACTGCCTACCCACTCACCTGTCCCTGGAGCCTTGCAGCAGGACCATGAGGGTGCTGCAGGAAACCCAGCCACTGGTATGGAGTGAGGCTTGGTGGGGAGGGGACTGGGGCTGGGTGACCTCCCTGGAGCAAGAACGTGTCCCAGAGGTGTCCCCTCACTGCCCCACCACCAACCCAACTGATACCAAGCTGCTGGGTGCTGCCATGGGTGCCCATGGGCTCTGCTCTTGCTCTCACCTCACATCTCTTCTCCATCTGTCTCTCCCCAGGGGACAAGGACTTCAGCACAGCTCCAGGGCTTGGGGACAATGTCCCCTTCAGAGCCCGGGCAGCCGGGGGCCTCCCCAGGACCCGTCCCCTCCCCCGTCTGTCTGGGGGCAAGGGAGAGCTGGGGTAGAGATGGGTGCCCACCACTCTGCCCCTCACCAGTGCCACCAGAGCCACAGCAGGACAGGGAGGGGACACCTAGCTGGTGCCCACCACCCTGCCCCTTACCAGTGCCACAGCAGGACAAGGAGGGGACACCCAGCTGTCACCCTCATTTGCCAGTAGCACTTTAATTAAAGCCAGGTGGCATCAGGGCTTTGTTGTCACCTGAGAGACATTTGTGGGGCAAGGGGGTGGCAGTGGGATGGGAATGGAGCTGCTGCAAACTGGTCCTGGCAAGACATCCACTGAGGTACTCAGCAGGTAGGGCAGGGATGAGCAGAACTTGGAGATACTTGTGTCCATCTTACCTTCAGAACCTGAAGTCTCCACATTTAGGGAGGCAAATGTCACCCAGAGTCCACAACAAAGAGACCTGGGGCTGGGACCAAAAGTCTACAGCTGGGGCTGACCATGGTGAACCTCCTCTGCCCCTGGCATGGGGAGAGAGACACCCAAACCTGCTCCTGGTGAAGGCAAAACCCCAGGCCCCTGAAGGGCTCAGGCTTGGAGGCCACTGTGCTGCTGCAGCCCCCCAGAAGCCTTTAGGTTAGAAGAGACCTCTGTGACCACTGAGCCCAACTGCTAACCAGCACTGCCAGGGCACCACTAACCCATGGCCCTCAGCACCACAGCTCCAGGGCTTTTCAGCCTCTCCAGGGATGGTGACTCCACCGCTGCCCTGGGCAGCCTGGGACAGGCCTTCACAACCCTTTTGGGGAACAAATTGTTCCTCATGGCCAGCCTGAACTTCTCCTGGTGCAACCTGAGGCTGTTTCCTCTTCTATCACTTGTTCCTTGGGAGGAGACCAACCCCCATCTGGCTCCAGCCTCCTCTCAGGGAACTGGAGAGAGCAAGAAGGTCTCCCCTGAGCCTCCTCTTCTCCAGACTAACCAACCCCAGTTCCCTCAGCTGCTCCTCACAACACTTGTGCTCTAGACCCTTCCCCACCTTCACTGCCCTTCTCTGGACACACCTCAGCACCTCAGTGTCCTTCTTGCAGTGAGGAGCCCAAAACTGACCCCAGGATTTGAGGTGTGGCCTCCCCAGTGCCCAGCCCAGGAGGACAATCCCTGCCCTAGCCCTGCTGCCACCCTAGTGCTGATCCAAGCCAGGATGCTCTTGGCCACCTGGGCACTCTGCTGCCTCATCTTCAGCTGCTGCTTACCAACACCTCCAGGTCTTGCTGAACCTCATCCCATTTGCCTCATTCCATCAATCCAGGCTGGCCAGATCCCTGGAGGACAGGCAGGATGAGAGCAGGACCCTTCCTTTCTCTTCTAAATGCTTGACCCAGTTGTGATCAGAGCAGTCAGGACTGTGCCATCTCCCTTCCTTGCTCCATCTCCTTCCTGGAGCTCATTATTCTCCCTGTTAAATGGCAGCATTAGTTGCTCTCTGGATTTCTGCTCCTTCCCCTTCCAGCCAATGATCTCATGATGCCTCTTTGCACTCATTAAAGTGCTGTCTGGGAGCAGAGCAAACAGCCCAAAGGAATAAGGACATGCCAGCAAACCTGCTTCAGGGGCACCAGAGAAAGGGCAAGATGCTTCCTACACACTCAAGGAGGGGACAGCTCCCTTCCCAGGATGTCCCCAAGGAGAGGACAGGTCACTGCATTGCCACACTTCACCCCTCAGCCTTGTTATTTTCTAACTACATTTCCTTTCTCCTGCTCCAACTTGAACTGAAATATTTAAGGCAAGGAGCTCCTGGTTCTCATTACAGAGCTTTCCTCACCCTGCCCTCAGATCTCCAGGCACCTGAGGGCTGCCATGTGGAAAGCAGGCAAGGGAAGGCTGCTGGGGAGCTGCAGGAGCTTGGCAGGCTGTAAGGTGAATGCCAGAACTGAGCAGATCCTCTCAGGAACACAGCACTGAGACCAGCTCCACCAGTCCAGAAAGAGCAGAGAACCAGGCTGCTCCCCTGCTCCTCCTTCCCCCTGGCCAAAAAAGTCTCCACATCCAGCTTCTGGGGTGATTCTCAGCAGAATTCCCAGCAGCAGTGACCCAAATCCAGCTTTTGGGGTGACTTCCATCAGAATGCCTATCAGAAGTGACCCAAATCCAGCTCTTTGGGTTTCAGAATAGTCCTAGTCTCACCTGGCTCTGGGAAGCAATCAGAATTCCCAGCAGCAGTGACCCAAATCCAGCTTCTGTGATGATTCCCATCAGAATTCCCAGCAGAAGGGATCCAAATCCAGCTTTTGGGGGATCAGAATGGACCCAGCATCAACTGGTGAGCCATCAGAAGGGACCCAAATCTAGCTTTTGGGACAATTCCCATCTGAACTCCCCTTGGAAGGGACCCAAATGTAGCTTTTGTGGGATCAGAATGAACCCAGCATCACCTGGCTCTGGTGAGCCATCAAGATTCCCAGCAGAAGGCACCCAAATCCAGCTTTTAGGATGACTCCCACCAGAATTCCTATCAGGAGTGACCCACATCCAGCTTTTTGGGAGCAACTCCCATCAGAAGGGACCCAAATCCAGCTTTTGGGGTGACTCCCAACAGAATGCCTATCAGAAGTGACCCAAATCCAGCTTTTTAGGAGCAACTCCCATCAGAAGGGACCCACATGCAGCTCTTTGGGAGCAACTCCCCTCAGAAGGGACCCAAATCCAGCTTTTTGGGAGCAACTCCCATCAGAAAGGACCCAAATCCAGCTTTTTGGAGTGATTCCCACCAGATCTCCCATCAGAAGGGACCCACACCCAGCTTTTTGGAAGCAACCCCCATCAGATCTCCCCACAGAAGGGACCCACACCCAGCTCTTTGGGAGCAACTCCCAACAGATGGGACTCAAATCCAGCTTTTTAGAGCAGTTCCCACCCGAGCTCCCCTCAGAAGGGACCCAAATGCAGCTTCCCTGGGCTGGGGCTGGCCCCAGCCTCACCTGGCCCTGCCTCTCCCCAGGGAGGAGCCTGCCCTTTCCCAGCACCCGCCGCTCTCGAGTGCATTCCTCTCCCCTGATTACCCTCTCCAAACAGCCATGAAAATCAATGGCAGGCTCTGTTCCCGGGGGGTGGCCGAGCCGGGGCTGAGCAGAGCTGCCAGGGAGGTGGGGACACCTCGGGATCGACATGCAGGACTCTGGAGTGCTTCCAAGTGGGAATTCACTCCTCAGGCCAGAGCTTCCTGCAAGCCTTCTGCAGGTGGCCTTGGGAGCAGCCTTGCCTCAGGCCTGTGGATAAGGAGAGATTTTATCCCGTGCTGCTCCAGGAGGTTATTCCTCCGCAGGTGCAGGACTCTACACTTGCCCTTGCTGAACTCCACGAGGTTCCTCTCCCCCAGCTCTCAGCCTGACAGGGGTCACCACTCCTCCCAGTGCTGGATCAGCAGCAAACTGGCTGAGGGCCACTCTGTGCCTTCAGCCAGGTCACTGAGGAAGATGCTGAACAAGACCAGACCCAGCCCTGAGCCCTGGGGAAGACCACAAGCTCCTGGCCTCCAGCTCAGCTCTGCCTCACTAACCACAACCCTCTGAGCTCTGTCCTTCAGCCAGCTCTCAGCCCTCCTCACTGTCCTCTCACCTAACCCCTGCTTCCTAAGCTTCTCTATGAGGATATTAGGGGAGACAAGGACCCAAAGCCTTGCTGAAGTTCAGGTGGACACCACCCACTGCTCCCCCCTCACCCACCCAGCCAGCCACAACATCCCAGAGGCTATTTCCATCCCACCCACTGCAGGAGTCCCAAGGCTCTGCTCCACCTGCCATGGCAGCAACAGCTCCTGAGGAGTTTTCCATCAGGATCAGAGACAGAAAATGGAATTCCCACCCCAATGGGAAGGTGGCACCTGCCACCCTCAGCCATGTCCTGCACATCTCAGGGAGGAGGGGGCAGGTTTTGCCTGTCCTGGCCCATCTGCCTGTGCCTGAGGCAATGGAAACTGTTAACCACAGCTTGCAGCAGAGCTGTGAACACACATTCTGGACCTTCCCACCCTCCTGCTGCCACCTCCAACTCACCACCCTCCTCCACTGCTGGAAGTCTTCATTTTTCAGCCTACATTTGGTCAAAAGCTTCAACAAGTCCATCAAGGAATGGAGCAAAAGCATCCAGCGTGTCCCACCAGCAGAGGACAACACAAGCCTGCAGGCCCCAGCTCCATGGCCTTGGAGCAGTTACAACCCCCCCAGGAGCTGGAGAGCAGCTCTCCCAGGAGCTCCCTGGCTCTAAGGGTGGCTGTCTCCTCCCCATGTCCTCATGTCCCATCACTCTGGTCCCCTCCCAGCACTTCCACCTTTGTTTCTGCCTCCCTGATAGCTCTGTCCTGGTAACAAACCTCTCCTGTGAACCCCTTACTGTCTCCCAAGGCCTTCATGTCCCCTCAACTCTCTCCTCCTCCACTATTTCTCCCCAAACATGACAAATCAGCATGCAGAGGGAGACTTTCCTGTGTGGCACCAACCCAAGATGGGAGCAGGAGAGACACCACTGCCTCCAGCCTCTCATGTAAGGCAAACATCACCTGAAAGCTTCAACAGCCCAAAGAGAACCCGATGACACCAAAACATGTTTGTGGGCACTGAGCAGAGCCAGGGGAAGGGTGGGAGCAGACACTTCTCCCTCACCCTCAGAACTGGCCACACAGTGAGCTGTTTGCCACAGCTCCTGAGCTGGGGAACCTGCTGCAGCAGACAGGAGATTCTGTGCTGCAGGATGCACAGCCCTGGCTCCAGCACAGCCTGAAGGTCACCAACAACCAAACAAAAAAGGAGGAAAAAAAGAGGTTTTTATGATTACAAGGAACAAGAACAAAAGGTTCACCTCCTTCCTGGTACAACCACCTGGTTTCCCCCCCTTCAGGGAAGGAGGAAGGCCTGGGGAAGTTGGCAGCACCAGGAATGCTGAGCAGGCACCTGAGATGTCTCAGCCAGCATCCTGCCCCCGAGAATCCCTCTCTGTGGAGCTGCTTCCCAGGGCCTCCCTCAGCTGGAAGCATCCAGGAGGCTTCCAGCAAAAGCAGAGAAGAGAAAATTGTGTGTTTCCAAGGTGAACTCATCCCAAAAGTGACATGGAGCCCTTGCAGGTCACCTCCCTGCAGGCACAGAGTGCAGGGATCCCCCTCCCGATGTCAGCTTCCTCCAGGCTCCTGGGGGAGGTGGAGTTGGCTTCATTTATTCTGCTCTGTCTCACTCATGGCCCTGTGCAAGCCTCCCCTAAGCATCGAGTGTGTGCTGGGGCCACTTCCCCCAGCACCAAACCACTGCTTGGCTCCAAAGGTCAGGAGACCACAACCTCTCCCAGGTCCTCCAGCTGGGTGGGGGCTGGGCCCTTACTCACATCCTTTTCACACACAAATCCCATGGGATGAGCTGCAATAAAAAGCCACCAGCCCTCCCTGTGTCCATCCAGTGCTGTCGGTACCTCCGGTCATCTCCTAGTTGAGAGGTTTCTAGAACAATCCTTTTGGGGGACATAGAAGAGGGTCCCCTGCACAGTTTGGGTCTGTCCTGCTCCCTCCTGGCAGCCAGGACTCAGTAGATCTTCTGTCTGCTGGGCAAAATGGCTTCCTTGATGAAGGAGAAGATCAGGAGGATGCCAGAGCGTTTGCCCCTCTTCCCTTTGGTGAAGTAGTTGGAGACGACGTCGTCTGGGGGGAGAAGGGAAGAGCAGTCAGGCAGGGAGCAGAGGAGCCCTGGGCTGGCTTGGACTTGATGATCTTAAAGGTCTCTTCCAACTAAAATGATTCTGTCATTCTATTTCAGGGTGATGCATGAGCTGCCTTTAAAGCCTGGGAGGTTCTGGTTTGCTCATATTGGGTCTGTCCTGGTGATCCTGTAAGCTGCTGGCAGAGAGCCCAAACCCTGAGCTCCTTCTCTTCAGCCACAGGGAGAGACAGGACCCCAGGGCTGCAGAGATCCCAGAATCCCAGCATGGCTGGGGCTGGAAGGGACCTCTGGGGATCATCTAGTCCAACCCCCTGCTCCAGCAGGGTCACCCACAGCAGCTTGCCCAGGATCACCTCCAGCTGGGGCTGGAATCTCTCCCCAGAAGGAGACTCCACAACCTCTCTGGGCAGCCTGGGACAGGGCTCCAACACCCTCACAACAAACTAGTTTCTCCTTAGGTTTTCAGCTGAAACCTCCTGGCTTCCAGTTTGTGCCCAGTGCCCCTTAGCCTGTCCCTGGGCACCACTGAGCAGAGTCTGGCCTCGGCCTCTTGCCCCCAGCCCTGTGTTCTTGCTCAGCCTTGAACAGCTCCCCTCTGGGGCTGCTCTTCTCCAGGCTAAGCAGCCCCAGGGCTCTCAGCCTTTCCTCCTGCCAGAGCTGCTGCAGTGCCCTCAGCATCTTGGGAGCCTCTGCTGGACTCTCTCCAGCAGTTCCTTGTCTCTCTTCAACTGGGGAGCCCAGAACTGGACCCAGGGCTCCAGCTGTGGCCTCACTAGGGCAGAGTGATCTGTTTCAAGAGCAGAGGAGGAGAACCTCCCTTGACCTGCTGGTCACACTCTTCTGAACGCCCCTCAGAAGACTGCTGATGTAATGCTTGATGTAAAGCCAGAACAGCTCCTCCCCCTGTAGCAGTCCTCTTTTTCCTGCTTTTCCCCAGTTTTTGGAAGGTTTCACCCCACCAGCTGCCTCCCTTCCCTGCTCTGTGTGAAGAGAACTGAGTGTGCTGAGCAGAGCCCCTGTCAGATCCCCCTGGAGCTCAGGGGCAGCTCAGGAGCACTCACCTCCAGGCTGCACTGTGGAGGGCAGGACGTTCTCCCCAGCTGACAGGGAGACGAAGAAAGCAAAGGGAATTAACCACAGGCAGAAGGTGAAGTAGGCAAGAACCTGTGGGCAGAGCAAGAGGCAGTGAGAGCAGAGTCTGACCCCCACAAGCTCTGCTCCAGCCCTAGCCCTACCTCCCAATGACACACCCCAAGTTTCTACCTGAACCCCTCAAGAGAAAGAGAGGAGAACCACAGCTCAGTCTTTCCTGAGTCCCAGTGTCACCCTCAGAAGCTGATAAGGAGATGGAGTTCAGGCAGTGACTCCCACTGAGCCTGTGGGAAAGCTTTCTCCTGTCTTGGGCACCTGAAAAGCTTCACTGCCCCCAGAAACCTGAGCTTCAAAGAGCACAAATAAACAAGCAGGAAATTAGCTGTCTCATTATGGCTAATTACATCCTCTCCATGCCTTCCAGAGACTAAAAGAAAGAGTCAAGAGCTGGCTCCTTCTGCCATGAGGTAGGACATGGGTTGGAGCTCAGGGTGGTTTGGGGAGAGGGTGAGCCAAGAGGTGCTGAGCTGCCACCCAGCTGAGCCCTCCCTTCTCCAGGCTGAACAACCCCAGTTCCCTCAGCTGCTCCTCACACTTGTGCTCTTCACCACCTTGGCTGCCCTTCTCTGGACACACTCCAGCACCTCAATGTCCTTCTTGCAGTGAGGGAACCAAAACTCAACCCAGGACTCAAGCTGTGGCCTCCCCAGTGCCCAGCCCAGGAGGACAATCCCTGCCCTAGTCCTGCTGCCACACTAGTGCTGATCCAAGCCAGGTTGCTCTTGGCCACCTCAGCACTCTGCTGGCTCAGCTTCAGCTGCTGTCACCCAACACCCCAGACCCTTTTCCCCCAGGCACTTTCCAGCCACCCTGCCCCAAGCCTGGAGCATTCCTGGGGTTGGTGTGACCCAAGTGCAGGACACAGCACTTGGCCTTGTTGAACCTCATCCCATTGGCCTCAGCCCATGGATCCAGCCTGGCCAGATCCCTCTGGAGATCCTCCTGCCCTCCAGCAGATGAACACTTCCACCCAGCTTGGTGTCATCTCCAAACCAAGGGTGCCTTGATCTCCTCATCCAGACCACTGATAAAGAGATGAAAACAGGACTGGTTCCCTGGGGACAGCCCTGGTGACTGGAATGTGCAGCTTTGCCTTGGCAGCCATGAGGTTGGTGACACAGAACAATCAGACACACAAAGCAGGGGTGATTCATCCAAAAGGGGAGTGATCTGTGGTTAGCTTGTAAGAAATGAAAACTACTATTACTGTCTACTTTGCTTTCCTTCCTGAAATGCTGAACACTAAGCAAAGCCTGTGCTCTAGATTCCCTGCTTCTTCTGTCCTCCAGCTGCCTGAGAAAGGCCCCAAGCTCACACCCAAGACAAGCAACTGCAGCTTCCCTGGTACTTTGAAGGGAAGAAGCTGAGGAACCCCCAGGGAAGCTCTGTGATGCTCAGCATGTCTCACTGCTGACCCAAAAAATGGCATTTTCCCTCTTCCCCCTCCCAGCACCACCTGGAAGAACATGGCTCAGGCTCCCTCCTGGAGCTCTCTCACCTCTGAGAACGGGTAATACTCTTCTGCAAAGTACTGGAATGCCAAGTAGTGATTGAAAATAACCAGCACTGCCAAAGGAAAGCACAGCAGAGTCAGTCTCCAGCCTGGGAGAAACCCAACCAGTGTCTTCCTGCTCCTCCCTTCTGCCCAGCCCCTCCCCCCAGCCCCCTCCACACCGAGGGATGCTGCCGGTGCTAAAATATTTCCACTTAGCTAAGTGAGAAACGGCCCGGGGCTGCCCCAGCCCAGCTCCATTCTGCTCCTCTGGGCAGCCCTGGCCGAGCCCCGGGTCCCTCTGGTGGCTTCATCCTCCGAGGGCAGCTCAGAGAGCCCAGCCTGACACTTGCTAATGCTGAGAGAAGCAGTGAAAAAGCCTCTGTCCCCGACAGCTGCTGTGGAGAGCAGCTCTTCTGCCAGCTGCAGAGCAAGTCAAGCTGAAATGCAGCCAGGACAGAGCGTTAACACCCTCCTGGCAGCACAAAAAATAAACACCATTTAGCTCTTAGGAGACAGAAGTCAGAGCTTCTTCCACCTCTTCTTTGAGAGGCCAAGGCAGCAGTTCCAGCCCTGGGTGAGCAGAGTCCCAGGGACAGACAGCCCTGCCACAAGATGCTGTCTCCTCTGCTGCTTTCTTGTCCTCTCCAGCCCCAGGACGTCAGGGAGGATCCAGGGAAGAGTTCAGGTCACCCAGCTCCTGATCTCCTCACCATGGCAGAGCTCCCCTGGTTGGTAAGCAGTAGATAAAATCCTGCCCAGGAGGAGCCTGTGAGGAGCTGAGGTTGGTTAGCTGTGCCCTGAAATATGCATAAGAGCCTGCAGAAAGCCATGCTGGAGAGATTCTGCTCCTTCACTACTTAAGGTGTCAGCACCAATCACTCAGAGCAGAGACCTGACCTCAGAGCTGTGCTCTGGATCTGTCTGAGGACACTCAAACAGGCAGAAGACTGAGGAGGAAACCATCTGACCTACTCAAGCAGCCAAAAAACAGTTGAATTGGTACAGCTACTAGGCCACCAGCCTGGACCCAGCAGCACTGGAAGCTCTGGATGTTCCCAAAACACTGGAGCTGGGAATGTGAAGCCCTGCCTGACCCCACACCACAATCCTGCACCTGCTGCTGGGATGGGAGGAGAGCTCCACATGCCTGGCCCTCACCAGAGCTAGTCCAGAGGCCACCCAGCAGATCCCCCAGGAAAGGTGCAAAGTGACAAAGAAAATTCCCTGGTGGAAGCTCTCCAACACCCTGCTGAGAGAGGACTTTCTCCAGGGACCCTGAGGAGTTCCCACACTCATTGTGGATGTTTGCCTCAAAGCTTCTCAACATCAGCTTATGACAACACACACCCAGCCTGTCACAGCCCAGGGTCATGCCATGCTGTCATCATTCAGGTTGGAAAGGACCTCTGAGATCACCAAGTACAACCACTGACCCAGCACTGCCAAGGCACCACTAACCCATGGCCCTCAGCACCACAGCTCCAGGGCTTTTCAGCCTCTTCAGGGGTGGTGACTCCACCACTGCCCTGGACAGCCTGGGCCAGGCCTTAACCAACCCTTTCCAGGAAGAAATTGTTCCTCATCTCCAACCTAAAGCTCTCCTGCTGCAACCTGAGGACATTTCCACTTGTTCCTTGGGAGAAGAGCCCAACCCCCACCGGGCTCCAACCACCTGTCAGGTAGCTGCAGAGAGTGAGAAGGTCTCCCCTGAGCCTCCTCTGCTCCAGGCTAACCAAGCCCAGTTCCCTCGCAGCACTTGTGCTCTAGACCCTTCCCCACCTTCACTGCCCTTCTCTGGACACACTCCAGCACTTCAATGTCCTTCTTGCAGTGAGGGAACCAAAGGACTCGACCCAGGACTCAAGCTGTGGCCTCCCCAGTGCCCAGCCCAGGAGGACAATCCCTGCCATGCTGGCCACACCATTTCTAATCCAAGCCAGGTTGCTCTTGGCCTTCTTGGCCACCTCAGCACTCTGCTGGCTCAGCTTCAGCTGCTGTCACCCAACACCCCAGACCCTTTTCCCCCAGGCACTTTCCAGCCACCCTGCCCCAAGCCTGGAGCATTCCTGGGGTTGGTGTGACCCAGGTGCAGACCCAGCTCTTGACTTTGTTGAACCTCATCCCATTGGTCTTACTCATGGATCCAGCCTGGCCAGATCCCTCTGGAGATCCTCCTGCCCTCCAGCAGATCAACATTTCCACCCAACTTGGTGTCACCTCCAAACTGACTGAGGGTGCCTTGATCCCCTTGTTCAGATCATTGATAAAGAGGTGAAACAGAACTAGTCCCAGTACTGAGCCCCTGGGGAACACCACTAGTGACCAGTCACCACCTGGAGTTAAATCCATTCCCTACCACTCTGTGGGCTCAGGCATCAGCCAGTTTCTTACCCAGCAAAGAGGCCACACAACCAGCAGCACTTCCCACACCCACATTTATCACAGCAATTCAAAAGCACCAGACAAAGCTCAAAGTCCTGTGTAAAGCCACAGGGGCAAGGCCCAGGCCTTGGCTGGCAGCCCATGATGAGGGTGAGGAGGTTTCCCCCAGCCCAGAGGGGAGGTGAGGACCCCACTCACCACAGGACAGGATGAAATTGGAGGAGGTCAGGACGATGAAGGGGAAGGTCTGCAGCAAACCAAAGTAGACCAGGTTGGTGAACAGCCCCACGCCCACCATGAAACCAGGGAAGTGTTCAAAGAGGTAGAGGCCAACCAGGATGGCTGAGGAGAACTGGAAGAGAGGATCAAGGAGTCAAGGCAGGTGGATTGAGGGCAGGAGTCCTGCTGGGAGCAGTGGGAATTAGGATTTTTTGTGTGCTCTGATGGAATCACATCTCCCCATGCACCACCCAGTCAGGGCAGGTCCCAGTGGGATCCCACCCTGCTGCTGCTGCACCTCATGCTAGGGGATGCTGCAGCTGGGCCTCAGTTTCCCCAGCCAAGGGAGAGAGGCAGTACCCAGGGTGTCACCTCCCCAGTTAAGTGAGGAGCACCCCTCAATATCTAGGGCACCCAGAGCACCCAGGAGACCTCCAAACTCTGAGGCCTCAGAAGGACTAAGGGGCTTGATGGGCACCCATGGGAACCCCAATCTCTGGGGCTTCCACAGGATCTCAGGGGCACCCAAAGAACCTCCTTAATCTCTGAGGTATCCACAGGACCTCATGGACATTGAGAGGCCTCAGGGGCACACAGGGGATCCTCAGTTTCTGAGGCTTCTACAGCACCTCAGGTTCCCCCAGTTAAGCGAGGTGCCAACCAAAGCAGCCTCTGCCAACCTCCTTCCTCGGGAGATGCAGTCAGCTTGGGAAGTAGGAGCTTCCTGAGCTTTTATCCCCTCTATGTTCCAGGCCACAGCCACTCTGCCAGCCCTGTGGCCACCCCAGAGGGGATCTGGGCAAGAAGCCACCCATGGACTTACCCAGATCATGTATTTGATGATCCTCCTGGTGACAACTGTGTACTCCTCGATCAGCTCTGCCAGGTAGTACAGCCCAGCAGCTGTGGGGAAAGGCCCAGTTCAGCCCCACAGCCCAGGGGGGGAACACTGGGGCACACACACTGGTGCCTCCAGCCCCCCCAGTTCCTCCCCACCCAGTCCAGAAGAGACTGAAGGGCACGGGTTACACCACTCCCCTCCCTCATTACCCCCAGCATCTTCCTCACAACTCTCTGAGGCACCGAGGGGACCTCATGGACACCCATGGGAACCAAAACTCTCGGACTTTCACAGAACCTCAGGAGCACTCAGAGCCCTCATGGGCACCCATGGGACCTCTCCAATCTCTGGAGCATCCACAGGACCTCAAGAGCACCCAGAGGCACCCATGGGACTCCCAATCTGTGTGGCACTCTGAGGCCTCAGGGACATCCACGGGACCTCAATCTCTGTGGCACTCTGAGGCCTCGGAAGCACTCTGGGGACCCCAATCTCAGGAGCACTCTGTGGCCTCGGGGACACCCAGGGAACCCTAATCTCTAGGTCACCCAAGGGAGCCCCGCGACACCTCAGCCTAGTCCAGGTCCCCGGAAGGTGCCGACCCAGCTGCCAGCACGACTCCAGCCTACCCCCTCCTCATTGCCGACAAACACACGACATATCGCGATAGGAGCCAGCGACCAGGCCCAGCCCTCAGCGCAGCGACACCCCGCGAAGGTCCCGACCCCCGGCGGCGGGCTCACCGATTGCCAAGGTGACAAAGGCCACCTGGATGAGCAGGGACAACCAACTCAGGACATAGATGAACCACATGGTGACAACAAAACCAAACCGAGCCCCGCCGCTCCCAGGGCCTGCTCCGGGGCCTACTCCCGCGACGGCGGCGGCGGCGCTGAACACGCGGCGCCGGAACAAACGAGACGGGCCCGGGCCTGGCCCTGCCGCCGGCGCCCGCCCCGCGCCACAGCGCCCCCTGCAGGCGGGGAGGACTTACCGCTCCGCCCCCGCGGCAGGGGCGACCCCCAAATACAGCCAGGGAGCCCCAAAACGGCACAAGGGATCTCGGAACGAGACAGAGGGCCCCAAAACACAGCCAAAGAGCCCCAAAACTGCACAAGGACCCCATTCTGCATAGGGATCCCCTAAACTGTGCAGAGAACCCCTGCACCCATATAGGGACCCCCTGGACCTGTATAGGGACCACCTGCACCCATACAGGGACTCCTATACCCATACAGGGATCTCCTGTACCCATAAAGGAACTCCTGCACCCATATAGGGACCCCCTGCACCAATACCAGGATTCCTATACCCATTTAGGAACCCCTGCACCTATATAGGGATCCCCTATACCCATACTGGGGCCCCCTGCACCCGTATAGGGACTCCTGTACAAATGCAGGGACCCCCTGCACCCATAGAGGAACTTCTGTACTCATACAGGGACCCCAGTCCCCATACTGGGACCCCCTGCACCTATATAGGGACCTGCTCACACATACAGGGACTCCTGCACCCATACAGGGGTCTCCTGTACCCATACCGGGACCCCTGCACCCAGACAGGGACTCCTGTACCTGTATAGGGACCCCATGCACCCATACAGAGACTCTCTGCACCCAAATAGGGACCCCCTGCACCCATACCGGGATTTCTGCACCCATTTAGGAACCCATGCAACCATATAGGGACCTCCTGTACACACACAGGGAGCCCCTGCACCCATTTAGGGTCTCCTGTACCCATATAGGGACCCCTGCACCCATACAGTGCCCCTCTGCACCCATAGAGGGGCTCTGTGACCATATAGGGACTCTGTGTGGGGTCAGAGGTGCACCAGATTGTATCTCCTGAGCTGTTGTTGTAGGGTCACAGGTGCCATGGATGGGTGACCATGGGTGGATGGTCATGGGTGGCCATGGATGGGTGGCCACCGTTGGGCAGCAATGGATGGGTGACTGTGGGTGGCTGCCCATGGGGTTGGGCTGTGTGAGTGCTATTTTGGGGTGGTTTGGGGTTCTTTTCCCCCTTTTCCTTTTCCCAGTTCAACCCAACAATAAAAGTGCTGCAAAGTTCATGGCTGTGTCCTGCTGGGAGCTGCTGGGGCACCCAACCATGGCTAATGTTCCCAACCTGTGCTTCCCTTCCCTTTTCCAGCTCTTTATGGATCTGACAGAGCTTTTTGCTGCTTCCACCCCCACCCCTTCCCTCCCTCCTCCTCTTCCTCCCCACCCTCAAGGCATGGAACACCCCCCCCAGTCTCTGAGCACCCTCAGGGATTTGGGTTTCTGTTTCCTCTCAGCCCCTCTGCAGCCCCATGGACCATGGGGAGGCTTCCCCCACCCCTCCAACCCCTCCCTGGATCCCCATGGGACCTGCCTGACACCCTCCACCCCAAAAAATTCCCATGGATGGGATTTTGTCTCC
>VWZX01008149.1:139593-164410 GCA_013399015.1 Galbula dea
CCACCCTCCCCTCCCCACACCTCACAGTCACCCCTTCCACCCTCCAGCCCTGGGAGGGGGCTGGGGGAGGGTGATGGTGGCAGACAGTCCATGGCCAAGGGATGGGGATGGAAGAGAAGGAGAAGGAGGAGGGAGGAGGAGGAGGAGGCCAGAGCCCATTCCTTATGCATCCCTGGGCTGATGCAGCCTGACAGGCTGGTTCCAGTGGCTCCCTCACGCTGGAGCTGCTATTCTGGCTGAGGTTCATTTGGTCCGTGTTGGGTGGGGGGTCACACTCCGGTCAGCCTTGCCTGATATCATATTCCCGGGTGTTCCAGGAAAGGTTTGCCTGTCAGCTCCCCTCAGCCTTGACGTGCTCCTCGAACTGTGAATGCAACGCAGTTGGGGACCAGGAGCCATGCGAGCGCCTGGCAGCAGCTCAGCTCTGCTCCACCGCCCCGAGCCGGGGGCACCCCAGGGTGGGAGGCACCCAGCAGCCACAGCATCCCTGGGTGGGGGTGATGGGGTGAGGCAGGAGAGGATTTAGGAGCCCCCCCCCCTCCCCCCCCCGGTGAGAAGGGGGAGCTCAGGATGGCTTTCAAAGGGGCTCCAAGGGAGCCCAGAATATCTCCGTGGGGTTCAAGGAGAGCCCAGCAAGCCCCAGTGGGGGTCATGGAGAGCCCAGCAAGTCCCCATGGGGTGCTAGAAGAGCCCAGCAGGTCCCCATGGGGTGCAAAGAGAGTCCAGCACATCTCTATGGCAGATAGGGGAGCTGAGCACATCTCCATGGGGTTCAAGGAGAGCCCAGCAGGTCCCCATGGGGTTCAAGGAGAGCCCAACAGGTTCCCATGGGATGCAAAGAGAGTCCAGCACATCTCTGTGGCAGGTAGGGGGGCTGAGCACATCTCCATGGGGTTCAAGGAGAGCCCAGCACATCTCCATGGAGTGGTGCAAGATCTCCCCTCTTCACCTGCCCCACACTGCTCCCCACTCCCCCCCCTGCCAGCACCAATCCCACCAAGATGAGAGCACCCAACAGGACCCACCTAGCTCAGCAGCACCCAGGGACCCAAGAAGACAACCCCTGGGCTTCCACCCACTGGCCACGGGTGCTGTGGGAGCCCCAGGAACCCAATCACAGCCCCAAATCCACATGGGCAAAGCTAGACGACGTGGGGAGGGCTGGGGGGCTCAGGTGGGAGAGAGAGCATGAGCATGGTCCCATGGACCCCTATGGGGGCAGGGTGGGCCCCATGGACACCTATAGGTGCAGGAGCCCAGGTGCCACCTCTTTGTGCCCGTGGGCAGCCCACAGCCACCAACCAGACGCCGCCATGGCAGTGCCCTCCCTGCCCCCAGCTCTCGATCCCTTCCTCTCAGCTGGAAAAATTCCTCTTGTGGAGTTTATTAACTCATTTTCCATCGGCTGCTGGTGCGGGAGCTGAACTAGGTCAGGCATGTGCCTGTGTCACCCGTGGGGACACCAGGGGACACCGAGGGACACGAGGGGGACAGGGACAGGGTCACCCCCGCACCCACCTCGGGGCCGTAAGGTGAGGAAACTGAGGCACGGGGTGACCGATGCTGCCCCAAAGGTGTCCTGTCCTGCTTCAGGATGGCCTCAGGGTCCTGTCCCCTCCCCCAGCCCCGCCCCCTCATCATATCAATTAGCGTTGAGCAGATTAGCTTTAACGAGCAGTGGCTCAGGCACCCTCTGCCCCTGGCAATGCTCCGTGCTCCTGCCGGGACCCAGCACCGGGACTCAGCTGGCACTGTCTCCATCCCTATCCCCATCCCTGTCCTTGTTCCCATCCCCTTCCCTGTCCCCATCCACACTCCTGTCCCCATCCCCGTCTCTGTCCCTGGCCTCATTCCCTTCCCTGTCCCCATTCCCTGTCCTTGTCCCTGTCCCGATCCTCATCTCCTTCCCTGTCCTTGTCCCTATCCCTGTCCCCATCCCCATTCCCATTCTCTGTCCCTGTCTACACCCCTATCCTCATCCCTGTCCCCGTCCCTCAGTGCCATGGGAGTCACTCTGGGTGACCCCAGCACCATCACCACTGTTGCTGCCCCAGCTTGGTCCTTGGCATTACCTCCCCATGACCCCCCAGTGCCACCTCCCATGCTTGTCCAGGGGTCACCCCAGGATGGATGGAGGATTGGAGAAGATGGATGGATAGAGGGAGGGATGGAGGGAAGGAGGGAGGGAAGGATGGAGGGAAGGAGGGATGGATGGAATGATGGGTGGATAGATGGAAGGATGGAGGGATGGATGGAGTGATGGAAGGAAGGAAAAATGGATGGAGGGATGAATGGAGAGAGGGAGAGAGGGAGGGAGGGATGGAAGAATGGAGGGAGGATGAATGGATGGAGTGATGGAGGGATGAATGGATGGAGGGATGGAGGGATGGATGGAAAGAAATGGGTATCTAGAAGGACACATGGGTGGATGGACAGACTGTCAGACAGATTCTATGGGAACAGGACAACTCCAGAACCTACCACCTTGAGGAAGTATCTTGGAGCAGAGCAGGGTTCCGGAGTCAGAGGCAGGCAGCTGGGTGCAGGGATGGACAGATGGACAGGGCCTGCTTCATCTGTGGCTCTGCTCACCCAGAGCTCTCGTGGCCAGTGCCCTGGCTGGTGCCGTGGCTGGTGCTGGGGGTCCCGCGGTGGTCCCGGACCACCCCACAAACCCCATCCCACCGCGCTGGGGTGGGAACGGCTTCCAGGAGCCGAATGCTGAGGATGAGCTCCGAGGTCACCTCAAAGGCAGCCCCAAAGGCTGTGGAGCAGCACCTACAGCCCCCAACACTGACCACCCAGTGAACCCATCCCACCGCCTCTCACCATCCTCTTCCTCCACGTTGGGTGTTCCCGGTGATGGCTCCGGACTCTCACCAGCAGCAGGATGGATCTGGACACCCCCAGAAACATCTCAGCCCCTCCAAGATCTGCTCTTCCCGAGGGTGGCAGAGCAGGATCCACCCACTGCTACGGCCTTCCTCCCACCTCTCCCTCCTCTGCCTCCTGAGCTGGGTCCTGCCCGGCAGCAGGGATGGATCCCATGGGATGCTCGAGCTGAAGGAGCAGGGCTCAGGCAAGCTAACGAAGCGGGATGGAGCCTGAGCTAATGAAGCAGAGCTCAGCCCACATCCCAGTGACCACTCTCCGTCCCAGCGCCCTCCCGACGCCCAGCTGGGACCCAGGGAGACCCACGGAGACCCGCAGCCGTGGAGCCACCCAGGGATGCCCAAGCTCCAGTGGGATCGCGGCGTCCCGTGGAAAATTTCCATCACCCACCGCCCGTTTTTGGGGGGTCTGTGAAGCATGGCGATGGAGGTACCAACCACCTGTTTGCCCACAACCCTCAAACCTCCATCTCTTACCCCAAGCTGGTGTGTGGCACCCACGCGGTCCCACAGCCACCGCCACCTCTTGTCCTCCTTGGAGCCGCGATGGTGGAAGGAGGTGGGTTGCACCTCCACAGCGGTGGTGGCAATGGGCTTAGGAGGTCCTGGGCATCGCCGCGCTCTCTGCTCCTCGTCCCCCAGGCCGGTTGAGGTGCTCCTGGAGTCAACTCACCACCTTCCCTGGTGCCGACGGTGGCACCTCGTCCAGGTGAGGACATCTGCTGTCCCACGGCCAGCGCCCTGCGGACTGAGCTGGTACCTCCTAGCCCCTTCAGCAACCACTGCGCTCCAAACTTGGCCACAAGTTGAGACAAAAGGCGGCAGCAGGTCCCCAGTGTCCCCCTTGTCATCGCTGTCCCCAGACAGTCTGGTGCCACCAGGACTTAATGAGGGCACGAGGGCGGTGGTGGGCTCAGAGCTGCTCCCACCACACACACCCCCACCCCCCACACACACTGTGCATTAACCCTTCCCCTGCCGCTCCTCTCCACCCAAGCTTTGGACCCATCTTGTCCTCCATCCTGCTGGGGGGAGGAAGTTTGTGTCACCCCAGGGCTCCCCGCACCCATCGCTGGCTTTGGGACTTCCCAGGTGTAGCCCCCCCCAAGAGGTCTCCACCCTGCTGAATGCTTGAGAAGGTCATGGATGGCCCCAAGACTCTTTGTTCCCTGAGCCATACAAAGCTTGATGTCCATGGTCCACATCCTACCATGTCCCTCTGAGGCACCCCATGGCCATGGGGCACCATCCAAAGCCCCACCAAGGAAAGACCTACCCCCTGCAAGCTCCAGGTCTCACCAAAGGAGTCCCAGAAGGGCTGGAGCTGGCAGGAGAGGAGAAAGTAACCCCCAGTCCCAGGTTGGCTGCTCCATTGCTGTCCCCATCCTGGCACCCCAGAAGCAGGGAAACCCCAGGAGCAGCAATGACTTAGGATGGCCTGGTCCATCCTGCCAGGCTGGGACCATCCCCTGCTTGCATTGGGCCACCTCTCCCTTTCAGCCAGCCTTTGTCCTGTCAGCCCCATCTTGGGAGATTTCTTTCCTCACCTCCTCCTGCCTGCCTCATCTTCCTTCACCTTTCTGCTATGGCCATCATTCTTCTGTTCAACCATCATCCTCTCCATCCCCCTGCCACTCTATTCTCTCCATCCATCTACCTGTCTTCTGCTTCCACCTACTCAGCCATCCATTTCTCTACACTTGTTGTCTATCCACCTCTCCATCTTCTCCATCCATCCATAAACCCAGCCCTCAGCCCCTTCATCTTCTCCACTCATTCGTCCTTCTGCCTATCCCTCCATCTTCTCCATCCCTCCATTCCTTTATCTTTCCATCCATCCATCCATTCCTCCAGCCAGCCAGCCAGCTGTCCATCCCTCCATCACCCCCTCCATCCACCCACCCATTTCTCCACTCATCCCTCCCTCTCTCCCTCCCTGCCTCCATCTTCTCCATCCCTCTATCTGCCCATCTCTCTCCCTCCATTTTCTCCACCTTCTCCCCCACTCACACATCTGACCTCTCTTCCACCCCCTTCACTCCCCTCCCACCCCTCGGTCCTCTCCATCTATCTGCCCTCCACCCCGTCCCCCTCTCCCCCCACCTCAGCCCCCGGCGAGGCTCAGCGGTGGGACCCCGTGGTGGGACCTGGTGCCTCGTCACCCACTGTCACCCGCAGAAGGGGCCACGGAGCCCCGGGAGGGTCTCAGCTGCCACTCGGCTGAGCCGAGGCCGATTGGACCTGACAGCTCATTAGCGAGGCTCTAACGAGGGGAAGGGGTATCATGGTGGGGGGGGGGAACCAGCCCCTGCCCCAACGTGGCGTTGTCCCACAGGCGCAGAGACATCCCCCGGCTCCAGCTCCAGTCCCACCACTGGCACGGTGATGGCTGAGGAGGGATGGGGTGGAGGAACCCACCCAGGAACTGGGGATAGACCCTGTAGGAATTCCACCTGGGGGCGTCCAAGGTCTCAGAGGGGATCAAGGTGGGGGGAAAGTGTCCCACGTGGGTTTGTAAGAGGCTATATTGCCGAGGCAGGGGGGAAATGTGTTCCGGGTGGGTTTGGGAGGGACACTGTATCTTGCCGGGATGTCTCCCGAGTGGGTTTGGGGGTTGGGATATATCTTGTGGGTGTCTATGTGGTGGGAGTGGATGAGTTCTATTGTAGGGGGGAGGTCGCGTCCTGGGGTNGGAGTATGTGCCTGTGTCCCGGGTGGGGAGCTATATAGTGGGGAGGGGGCTGTATCCCGGGTGGGTGTGCATGGGGAAGGCTCTAGGTGAGGAGGAGGGGGCTGTGTCGCGCGTGAGGCTCTATCGTGGGGAGGATTGGGGTTGTATCGCAGGTGGCTACGCTGGGACGTGTCCTCCCACGTCCCACGGGGATCGAGCCCTCGCCCACGCGCTCCTAGCCCACCAGGGCCGGATGCGGAGAGAGGGTGGGCACACGGACCCGGGCCGGGGGCCCGGGCAGACGTGGCCAGGGAGAGAGGGCGTGGCTAGAGGCGAGGCCAGGAGGAGATGGACGTGACAGGGGGCGGGCCGAGGAGAGGGGCGGAGCCGTGAGCGGCTGTGTCTCCGAAAGGAGCGGGCGTCAGAGGCGTGGCTTGTCCCGAGGGAGGCGTGGCCAGGGCGCGGACTGGAGCCGTGATTGGCTCCTCCCCGTAGGGGCGTGTCTTGCTCCGCCCAAGGGAGGCGTGGCCAGGGGGGCGGACTGGAGCAGTGATTGGCTCCTCCCCGTGGGGGCGTGCCCTGCCCCTCCCGAGGGGGCGTGGCCTAAGGCGCTGCCAGTGCCGGCACGGCAGCGATGGCGTCGCTTTTCGGCGGCGTGGAGGGGTGAGAGCGGAGAGGAGGGGAGGGCAGGGCTGGGGTGGTCCCCACGGGGCTCTCCACACCCTGAACGCTCCACACGGAGACCATCAGCCCTGGTGGGGGCCTGCAACTGGACCCTCCCCCAACCCGGGCCCCCAGCCGGGTCTGTCCCTCCCCTCCCCAAGACCCCTCATCTTGGTGGTTCCCCCTCCAGGGACTCTCATCATGGTCCCTCCCCACCCAGCACCCCTAAGAGCCGGTTAAGGGGGTCCCTGGGAAGAGGTGGAGTGGGCAGGACCTCCAGTGACTCCCTGATGTGCTGCCCCCTCCAGGAACCCCCCAACCCTGGTCCCACCTCTCCACCCAACAGCCCTAAGGGCTCTTTTAGGTGCTGGGGGGTGTCCTCAGTTTGATGCTGAGCAGGGGGTAGTGGAGCTGAGCGAGGGTACTCCCCCAAACTGGGGATGAGGGTGGTGCTGGCAGCATGTCGCTCTGGCACCTCCCACCTTTCTCCGCAGTGGGGCCACCTGCTCCAGGGTGGTGGTGGTCTCTGGAGATGGTCAGATCCTGGCAGAGACAGAAGGACCCTCCACGAACCACTGGGTGAGCTGGGGGACACTCCCCACCCCATTCCTATCCAGCGTTGGGGGGGACACAAGAGAACATGGAAGGGAGAAGCTGCTCCTGCTTCTCCTCCAGCTCCTGGGGTGGGATGAGGCCACCAGAGAAGGTGTCAGGGTGATGCCAGCAGCTCGTGGCTGGTGATGAAGCTCTTGGCCACGTGGAACCCCCAAGGGATGGTTTGGGGATGGGGGTGGCATCTTCAGTGTGCCCCCTTTCAGCTCATTGGCTCTGAGAAGTGCCTGGAGAGGATCGAGCAGATGGTCAGCGAGGCCAAGAGCAAAGCTGGAGCTAACCCCCATGTCCCCCTCCGCTCGCTGGTGAGTCCCCATGGCCCCCCACCCTGGGACCAGCATCCTTCTCCCTAAGGATGCTCTGGATGTGCCCCTCACCCCCCAGAGGAGGTGATAGGGACCCTCTGGCATGGGGCAGGGGCTGTCCCTCAGCGGAGGTGACCAGAAGGATGCCAACAACAAGCTGATGGAGCAGCTTGGCCAACGCTTCCCTCACCTGAGCCAGAGCTATTACATCACCACGGATGCCACTGGGGCCATGGCCACTGCCACCGACCATGGTAGGGTACAGGGAGGCTGGGGAGGGGGGGACAGCGAAGGGGACATCCTGGTGTCCTCCATGGGTCCATCTTCCACTGGCTTGGACCTCGCAGGTGGCATCGTCCTCATCTCGGGGACCGGCTCCAACTGCAAACTCATCAACCCTGACGGCTCGGAGACAAGCTGTGGTGGCTGGGGACACATGATGGGGGATGAAGGCTCAGGTGAGGCTGGGGTGTGGGCAGGAGGGTGCTGGGGGGCTCTGGGGGGGGGAGGTCNCGCCCGGGGGGGGGTAGGTCCTCAGCCATCTCCCTGCCCCCTTTGCAGCCTACTGGATCGCGCACCAGGCCGTGAAGATGGTCTTTGACTGCATGGACAACCTGGAGGTGCCACCCCATGACGTTGGCTATGTCAAGCAGGCAATGTTTGACTACTTCCAGGTGCTGCTGGAGGGTCCTGGGAGGGGGCTTGGGGCTGGGTGTGGGAGTCTAGGGGGGGGGATCTGGGGTTCNGGAGTCTGGGGGGGGGATCTGGGGTTCACACCATGGTGGTGGGTCTGGAGAAGGCTCCAGGATGCATACTGGGATGGTGGAGTCTGGGGGAAGGTCTGGGCTCCACAGCATGATGGTGGGGTCTGGGGGTTGCTCCAGGATCCCCACTTGGGGGTACTCTGGAATTCACACCATGGTGGTGGGTCTGGGGGATGCACAGCAGGCTTGGGAGGTCCCAGGACAGGGTTTCCTGGGCTGGTGGCAGCAGGGACGTGATGCTCACTGGTGGGTTCCTCCCATCCTGGCACTGCAGATCTCAGACAGGTTGGGTCTCCTGCCACATCTCTACCACACCTTTGAGAAGTCCAAGTTTGCAGGGTTCTGCCAGAAGCTGGGGGAAGGTAGGGAAGCCCCTTCCCAGAGTCTGGGGGATACAGGGGGGAAGGGGCTTGCCCAGGGGTGGGGAGAGGGTGATTGGGGCTCCCTGTCCCTGCCCACCCTCGGTGTCTCCTGGGGTCTGTCACCCCTTTGCCCCTCACCCTCCTCGTGGTGGCTCTGATCTCTGCTCCTGCTGCACCCTTTGCCCTGAGCACCCTTTGTCCTCCTCGGGGTAGGGGTGAGGGTTTGGGGACATGTCACTCCCCACACAACCCAACCCAGGCTGTGGGAGCAGGGTGCAAGGCTGGGGTTGGGGTCCCCCTCCCACCCCATCCCACCTGTCCCCAGGGGCCCGTGCAGGAGACCCTCTCTGCTGCCACATCTTCACCAAGGCTGGGGAGGTCCTGGCTCGTCACGTTGTGGCTGTGCTGCCCAAAATCCACCCGGTGAGAGCTCAGGCTGGGGGGAAGGGCTTGGGGGGGTGGTCTGGGTGCCTCATCTCACTTGATGAACCCACTCCCCTCCCAGAGCCTGTTCCTGGGAGAGTTAGGGCTCCCCATCGTCTGCGTGGGCTCTGTCTGGAATAGCTGGGAGAGGATGCAGGAAGGTGAGTGAGGGGTGGGGCTGCCAGGGATCCACAGGATGGGGGCACCAGGGGCAGCTCTGGGACCAATACCAGGATGGTGGGGTCTGGGGGATGCTCCAGGATCCACCCATGATGGTGGGACTGAAGGTTACCCACTGGGATGGAGGGTCCCCGGGGCTCCAGGGGGGTCCCATGGGGTGTTCCCCAGTGCTGGCAGCAGGGACAGGGTGCTCACCAGTGGCTTGCCCTGTGGCTCCCCCCAGGGTTCATCCGGGTGCTGGCACAGGCCCGGGGACAGGTCCCTGGTCAGGTCTTCTCCCGCTTCAGCCTCCTGAAGCTGAAACGTTCCTCGGCGCTGGGGGGGGCCAGGCTGGGGGCCAAGAACATTGGCCAGACCCTGCCCTTGGACTACACTGGCAACGTGGAGGTCTTCTACAGCCACACCTTCTAGCCATGACTTCCCCCAGGGATGGAAGCCTGAGGAGCTTGGGGAAGTGAGTTCTGTAATGTGGCAATAAAGAGGTTGCAGCACCCAAAGGGAGATGGGCCAGGGGCTGGGGGGGAGGGGGTGATGGGTGCTGTGGGTCCAGGAAGATGAATTGGTGGCCACAGGGAGAGGAACCAGAAACTTGCTGGAGGGGAAAATACACTGAGCTGTGCTGAGGCTGCTGGGAAATGAACACAGCCAGATCCTGGAGGTTCCTGTTTCGGTGCCTCTGGAGGAGGAGGGGTTGTGGCAGCCATGGGCATGGCCCTGGGGGGAGAAAGGGAGGGAGCTGGTCCTCAGCAGGCAGCTGGAGCCAAGCAGGAGGGAGGAAGGAGCTGAGGAGGAGAAGGAAGCCTGTAGGCTTGGAGAAGAGCAGCCCCAGAGGGGATCTGCCCAAGGCTGAGCAAGAGCTCCAGGCTGGGGGCAAGAGGCTGGGGCCAGACTCTGCTCAGTGGTGCCCAGGGACAGCCCAAGGGGCACTGGGCACAAACTGGAAGGCAGGAGGTTCCAGCTGAAAACCTAAGGAGAAACTTGTTTGGTGTGAGGGTGCTGGAGCCCTGTCCCAGGCTGCCCAGAGAGGCTGTGGAGTCTCCTTCTGGGGAGAGATTCCAACCCCAGCTGGAGGTGACCCTGGGCAAGCTGCTGTGGGTGCCCCTGCTGCAGCAGTGGGGTTGGACTGGATGATCCCCAGCGGTCCCTGCCAGCCCCCAGCAGCCTGGCATCACCCTGAGAGTGAAGGAGGGAAATCCTCTGGGAGTTTCGAAGCGCCTTTGAGCTCGGCTGCAGTGCAACAGCTGAGGCCCGAAGGCAGCTCCAGCAGAGCCACCTACCGCTGGCGCGGGGAACGGCTTCGCTGCTGCCCCTGCCGGCCTGGGCCCGGCCTGGAGCAACCCCCACGGGCACTTGCTCTGCCAGGGGCCAGGACAAAGACATCAGCTGGAGCTGAATGGGATCATAGCTTTGGCTGGAAGAGACTTTTAAGACCATGAAGTCCAACCGTTCCCCAGCACTGCCGGGTCACCACTAACCCATGGCCCTCAGCACAACACCTCCAGGGCTTTAAAACTCCTCCACTGCCCTGGGCAGTGCCCTTGCCAACCCTTTTGGGGAAGAAATTGATCCTCATCTCCAACCTAAACCTCCCCTGGGGCAACCTGAGGCTGTTTCCTCTTGCCCTATCCCGAGTAGGCCTCTCTGGAGCCCTCCCTCACCCCTTCTCCAGAGCTCTGCACTGCTCCCTTCCCCCCAAAAAAGTTTATTTTTCACAATATCTGAAATTTACAGCACATCAGGGGGTGGGGGTGAGGCTTTTGGTAAGAAATCAAATAGAAACCAGAGAAAGGCTGAGGGGAAACCTGCACTACTGCCACCAAAGCCACTTGCCCAGCCTGCAGCTGCCCCATGCCCTGGATCACATCCTGAGCTCCAGCCTTGGAGCAGAGGAAGCCTCTAGGTTGTAGCAGAAACCAGAACTCACCCCAAGCCCACCCTGGGCAGCCACAGGTCAGATGGGCATGGGTTTAGCTGGACACCTCCAACTGCTCTTAGGGTTTGGTGCTGGTTTTGGGGAGCACAGGCAGGCAGAGGAGAGCTGTGGAGTTATGGAGGAGACTGGATGGAGAAGGGATGAGTTCAGCCAGCTCCAGGCTCCTCCTCAGCGTTCATGGTGTGATAGCCTCCCCCCTCCCCCCAGCCAGCCTGCTGATGAGTTAATGGAGCTGGAGTGAGTGGCCATTAGCTTCCATCCCAGCAGAGCCTGGGGGATCCCCAATCCTCCTCCATTAACCACTCCATGGAGCCCAGGGAATACTGGAAGGAAGTGCACCTGGGAGGTGAGATCCACATGGATGAGCAGAAGCTTCCAGCCCTGTTCCTGCAGCCAGGAACTGTTTCCATGGCTGGGCTATGGCCTTGCTGTGGAGCTTTGCCTCTCCCTGGGTACAGACTCCTGACCTTGGCTCCTCAGAGCAGCCCAGGAAGCACCCAGGGCTGTGTTTGGGAAGCAGACACTGAAGCAGCTGCTGCCCATGGAGAGAAGATGGTCCCTGAGGGTAGATTCAGCTGGTGGAGGCATGGATCCTGCTCACCAGAGCCTCAGGAAAGGGGATGGAGGGTGCAGTGTGAGGATGCTGCTCATCACCTTCTCTGTGGGTGCTCCTCAGGGCTCAGGCTCATCCTGAAAGAGGATCCTGCTCCTGGGGAGGCTGCTGGGCTCCAGCTCCTCACTGCTCCTCTCTGCCAGGTGCCTCAGAGTGGCTGTGTTTGAGTTTCCTTGGATTTCTTTCAGTGGGAAATGACTCCAAGCTGCAGCCTGTGGTGCTGGGTAAGTTGAGGAGGGAGGAGATGCTTGAAGGAGAAGATATGTTCTGTAGGAGCTGCCCTTCCCTTTGCTAGGTTTTGGTTTCCCCTGGGAGCTCCTGCAGGCAGGACTCTGATCTGAGGTGACTTAGTGTTCAACACTTCTTGGAGAGCTTGGAGGAGCTGAGGATTGACTCTGGGTGCACTTCCCCTTTCCTGTGGAAGGCAAAAAGGGGAAAGAAAGCAGCTCCTGGTCCCAGCTCACTGCCAAGGGGAGGGAGCAGGAGCCCTACAAGCCCTGCTGGTGGGTTGGAAGCAGATGCCAAAAGGAGCCCCTGGAGCAGGGCTGGGGTGGGGAGGTGGGTGCTGGACAGCAGGTCAGGCCTGAGGGCCTTCAAGTCCTTAGAAAGCAAAAACTGCCCCCAAAAAGGTGAGAGGTGAAACAAAGGAAGACATAAAAAATAGGGGAAAAAAACCCCAAACCCCAAAGAAATCAAAAGGTTCTTGAAGGACAGAGCAAGAGTTCACCATGGTGCAGAGTCCAGCTGGGGGCTGTGCCCCCTCCTGCCCCATCCCTGGGTCAGGCACAGTCTCTCCAAAGCCTGTCCTGGCTTTTTCAGTACTTCACACCTGGGACAAACTCCTTAGCATCTGGATTCAAGTTGCTTTTGCTCTGCAAGAGAAGGAGGCATGGGGAAGGGATCAGCAGGGCTCCACCTCCTGCCACCCCCCTGCCATGTGTTGCCCCCCAGAGGTGGCCAGTCAGCTTCCTGGAGATGCCAGCAGGGATGTTGCTGTGTGCTAGGCAGCTTGTCCTGCTCCTCGTGTCCTCAAGATGTTGCTGCCCAGGGCCAGCTCCAAAGGAGCTGATCCCTGCCTGGGTTTGTGGGGGAAAAGCCCAGGAGGATCTGCTGCTTGTGTCTCCCCATGTCCCTGTCTGGGCACAGAGCTGCTGCTGGATGAGCTGCAAGGTGCCAAGGCTCCCAGACGGCTTCGGGTGGGAAGGAACCTTCCAAGGTCACCTAGTGCAACCCCCTGCAGTCAGCAGGGACATCTGCAGCTGGAGCAGGTTGCTCAGAGCCACAAACAATCTGAGCTGCAATGGTTCCAGGGCTGGGACATCTCCCACCTGTCTGGGCAGCCTGGGCCAGGCTCTCACCCCCCACAGCATCAACAGTTCCTTCTCTCTAGTCTCTGTCTCCCCTTTCAGTTCCAAACCACCAGCCCTTGGCCTGTCCCAGCAGCTCCTGCTAAAAAGCCTGTCCCCAGCTCTGCCACCCCTGTCCCTGCCCTTCAGCAGACCTCCCCCAGCACGTCCCTGAGCTCCTTACCAGGATGTCCTCTGCAGCGTGGCCATCGCTGAGCGACAGCCCATTGAGCTGCTGCTGCAGCTGGCCCAGCCCCTGGGGCAGGTCCCGGGCAGGGATGAACCACTCCTGCTCCTCCTCCTCCAGCATCTCCTGGAAGCAACGGTCCAGAAACTCCTGCTCCTGCAGCTCCTCCTCCACCTGCCCACAGAGACCAGTCAGGCACAGGCACAAGTGACATCTCTTGGTGTTGGTAAGAGTCTGTGATGTGCTGCCTCACCCTGGTACCTGTGCATGCCTCAGGACATCCCAGGCAGCCAGAGCTGTGGCTCTGTCACAGCACCGTGGAATTCTTTGGGCTGGACAAGACCTTTAAGCTCATCAGGTCCAACCATTCCCCAGCACTGCCAGGTCACCACTAAACCATGGCCCTCAGCACCACATCTCCACAGCAGCCTGGGCCAGGCTCTCACCTCCCTCTGTGTCAATGATTTCTTCCTTCTCTCTAGTCTCAGCCTCCTCTTTTAGTTTCAAACCACCAGCTCTTGTCCTGTCACAGCAGGACCTGCTTAGGAGTCTGTCCCTATCTTACTGCCTCCTTCAAGTATTGAAAGGCCACAGGAAGATCTCAGAATCCAGAAGGGAATGGGAGAAGCTTTAGGGCACATCCAGCTCCCCCAGCACCTCCCCAGGGTTCCACTCTGCCTGACTGCAGCAGAATTTGCTGCCAAAGGAAGAGGTTGGTTCACAAACAGCCCAAGCAGGAAGCAGTGCATAGTGCTGGGTGGATCTTTGGCTCTGGAGCCACACTGGAGCTCTGCCAGCTCCTGTTTTGCTTCCTTGCTTCTCCTCAGCAGCCCAGCTCTGCCAGCCCTGACACAGGGTGGCAGTCAGCTCCTGGGGAATGCTCCCTGGCTGCCTCCAGCCCTGCTGCAGGAGAGCTCCTGAGGCTGTGCAACACTTGGCTCGGGCTCCTGGAGCACAAAGGGGCTCAGGTAAGGGCCTGGGGCAAA
The DNA here is from genome assembly GCA_013399015.1 of Galbula dea. NCBI lineage: Eukaryota > Metazoa > Chordata > Aves > Piciformes > Galbulidae > Galbula > Galbula dea. The sequence goes on from VWZX01008149.1 coordinate 153,530, forward strand.
GCCAAGCAGGAGAGAGGGGCAGAAGGAGGGGCAGAAGGAGGGGCAGGGTCCTGTCCTTACCCCAACCCATCCCTGGGTTGTGTTGGCCAGCTGCTCCCATCTTCCAGGCTGGTTGGTTTTTGGGTGCTGGCTGAAGAAAAGCTTCCTGCTAAACAGGCCAGAAAAATGAGCAGAGAGAGTGAGAGCCAGAGAAGAGCAGAGTGGGAGCAGCTGAGTCCAGGAGTGGAGCCATGGACCATGAAATGCTCTGAAATGCTTCAACCTTTCCATGTTACCAGGGAGCAGAAACTGGGATCCAAAGTGAGGGGAAAGGAGAACACAAGTCTTGTGAGGAGCAGCTGAGGGAGCTGGGGATGTTCAGTCAAGAGAAAAGGAGGCTCAGGGGAGACCTCCTCACTCCCATCCAAGACTAGAAGGCACCATGGGCACCAAAAAGGCTGTGTTTGCTGTCCCCACCACCACTGTCTCAGTGTCTGCACTCAGGACCAGAGAGCAGAATGTGGCCAGATGAGAGGCACAGGACACAGCAACCCAAGCTGAGCCCCAGGATGGCCTCTTCCAGGAGCACTGCCTTCTGATGGATGAAGCTCCTGGTGCAGGAAAGCTCTCCCTCCCCTAGCTGAAGACCAGACACATGGACTTTAAAGCCCCTGAAGAGCAACTCCAACCTCTGCTGGAACAATTTCTGCCAAGCAGGAGTTAGGTGAAGGGCTGAGCTCCCAGGATAGCCCTGTGGGGCTGAGGAGCAGAAGCAAGAGTTGGCAGAGCAAGAAAGCTCAGGTAAGGATCTTGGCAAAGTCCTGAGTCCTTGGCTCTGTTCCCCTCCCTCCTCCACCTCCCCCCACCCTGGGAATGTTCCCTCTGGCATGGAGCTGCACTGGGCTTTGCTTTGCACTTGGCCTTCATCTGCCTTTTAATCAAGACATTAACTAATTAACCTGGCTCCCATCCCTCAGCCCAGCTGCTCCCAGGGGCTGCCTGCTGCCTGCTCACCTCCTTAAATAAAACAAGAGCCTTGAGTCACAGCTGGCTGCTGGTGGCCAAGGTGATGTGGGGTGGCAGAGGGCAGCTGCTGCACACTCAGCCCCTGGCTGCACCTTCCCCCCCCTGGGAGCAGGACTCCAGCATCACCATATGGAGATCTGCTGCTGGCAAGAGCAGGAAGGCTGATGAAATCCTCCCCTGGTGGCCAGGGGCACAGCTCTCTCAGCTCTGGCTTGTGAGGTCACATCATTAGTCCACAAGCAAGAGCTGCTCCAGTCCCAGCAGGAGCTCTCAGGAGCTTGGCTGGCTGTTATGGACACAGCATCCAGTGGCTAGGGCTGCAATCAAGTGCTCTAGCTGCTGCAAGAGTACTCACAACTGCCACACAGACTGGCAGGGGTTGGAAGGAAGCTCTGGGGGTGATCTAGGCCAACCCCACTGCTGCAGCAGGGGCACCCACAGCAGCTTGCCCAGGATCACCTCCAGCTACCTCTGGAATCTCTCCCCAGAAGGAGACTCCACAACCTCTCTGGGCAGCCTGGGACAGGGCTCCAACACCTTCACTGCAAGGAAGTTTCTCCTCCTGCTCAGCTGGAACCTCCTGGCTTCTAGTTTGTGCCCAGTGCCCCTTGGTCTGTCCCTGGCCACCACTGAGCAGAGTCTGGCCTCAGCCTCCTGCCCCCAGCCTTCAGCTCTTGCTCAGCCTTGAGCAGCTGCCCTCTGGGGCTGCTCTTCTCCAGGCTAAGCAGCCCCCAGGCTCTCAGCCTTTCCTCCTCTCACAGAAGCTCCAGTGCCCTCAGCATCCTGGGAGCCTCTGCTGGACTCTCTCCAGTAGTTCCTTGTCTCTATTGACCTGAGGAGCCCAGTTTCAGTTTCACTGAAGTAGAGACTGACCCAAAATGAGAGGTCCCAGCAGGAACTCCTAGCTGATACATCCTGGCTACAAACACTCTTCAATTCCAAGCACTGATTCTGATGCTGCTCCTCCCCACTCCAGCTCAGCATGTGGAAAGGGAAGGTCTTGGTGATCCCAGCAAAGCACAGGAGAAGATGAGAGTGCCATCACCATCCCTGTGATGTTTGACAGGCCGAGGGGTGATGGTTTGAAACTCAAAGAGGAAAGATGTAGCCTGCATAAAAGGAAGAAATTGTTGATGCTGAGGGTGGTGAGAGCCTGGCCCAGGCTGCCCAGAGAGGTGGGAGATGTCCCATCCCTGGAAACATCCCAGGTCAGGTTGTTTGGGGCTGTGAGCAACCTGCTCTAGCTGGAGATGTCCCTGCTGCCTGCAGGGGGTTGGACTAGGTGACCTTGGAAGGTCCCTTCCCACCCAAACCATTCTAGAATTCAACAGTCTGAGAGGGTCACAGGCATCAGGAGGTATTTTTTCCTGACTTTTTCCATCCCATGCCCTGACATGGAGATCCAGGATAAACAGGATGACTCTTCCCTTGAAGCCAGCAGCTCCAAACCAGCTGTGACTCACACAGGCTTCCTGGTGCTCCTCAAAGGCAGCCCTTCCCTCCCCATCTCCAGTGCTGGCAGCCAGCCCCTGCCCCTACCTGTCTGTTGAAGTCTTCCTCATTCTCCATCCACATGTACTCAGCAAAGGGGTTGGCTTCCTTCTCCTCATGGCCATTCACCACTTGGTCCTCTTTGCATTTGGGACTGGATGCTGTTGTACTGCTGAGCTCAGAGCCATTCATCATAACTAACTCTGGCAAGAGAAACAAGGAGAGAGTGAAGAGCCCAACCCCCACCTGGCTCCAGCCTCCTCTCTGGGAGCTGCAGAGAGTGAGAAGGTCTCCCCTGAGCCTCCTCTTCTCCAGGCTAACCAACCCCAGGTCCCTCAGCTGCTCCTCACAACACTTGTGCTCCTTCACCACCTTCCTTGCCCTTCTCTGGACACACTCCAGCACCTCAATGTCCTTCTTGGAGTGAGGAGCCCAAAACTGAACCCAGGATTCAAGGTGTGGCTTCCCCAGTGCCAAGCACCCAAGGTCGTGGTTTCCCCCCATGAACTGTGTCTGAAGGAGCCCAGATCATGGTCCCCCATCAGCTGCACTTGAAGGACCCCAGATCATGGATTCCTCCCATGAACTGTGTCTGAAAGAGCCCAGATCATGGTTTCTCCCCACCAGCTGGCTCTGCAGGACTCAAGATCAAGGTTTCCCACCACCACTTTCTGCTCAGAGGTTGCCAGCAGCCCCTCTCAGTAGCCCCAGCTGCACAGAGCCACCCTCTCCTGCAACACCACCTTCCAGGAGCTCATTTTGCAGGCTGGCTGAGCCAGGCTCAATGTGTCTGTTGGTCTGTGTGTTATTCCTCTGAGTCACCAGAGCTCTGCTGTCACCATCAGCCTCCTGATGCTGGAGCAAGCACACCCAGAGCCAGAGAGGCTGCAGCAGGCTCAGAGCTGGGAGCACAGCTCAGCTCAAACTAAAACACAGACCAGGCTCTGCCTTTTTACAGGGAAAGCTGCTTGGATTTGTCTCTCCTTTCCCCTGGAAAATTAAGTAGATGTAAAAAAAACCCCAAAACCTTGATCCTTTCCTCCTGCCAGAGCTGCTCCAGTGCCCTCAGCATCCTGGGAGCCTCCACAGGATTCTTTCCAGCAGTTCCTGGTCTCTCTGGAGCTGGGTGAGCCCAGAACTGGACCCAGCACTCCAGATGTGGCCTGACTAGGGCAGAGGAGAGGGGGAAGAGAACCTCCCTGGACCTGCTGCTCACACTCTTCTGAATGCACCCCAGGAGACCATTGACCTTCTTGGCCACAAGAGAACACTGCTGGTTCATGGTGAACTTGTTGTCCCCCAGCATTCCCAGGTCCTTCTCTGCACAGCTGCTTCCCAGCAGGTCAAGCCCTAACCTGTCCTGGTCCATGAGGTTATTCCTCCCCAGGTGCAGGACTCTACACTTGCCCTTGTTGAACTTCCATGAGGTTCCTCTGCCCCAGCTCTCAGCCTGTCAGCTCTCACTGGATGCCAGCACAGCCTGGCAGGGGTCACCACTCCTCCCAGTTTGGTATCAAAACCCACCTCCTGAGAGCTCCACATCTGGATGCAGAGCACACCTACCCTGAGGAGCTATGGCATGCAGGCAGCTGGGAGCTCCTTGCTCATCCTTCCCAACTACAGAGCATAGAATCACTGTGGCTGGAGAGCCCTCTGCCACCATGGAGCCCAAGCACCCACCCAACACTGCCAAGCCAGCACTAAGCCATGGCCCTCAGCACCACAGCTCCATGTGTCTTGAATCCTTCCAGGGATGGTGACTCCACCACTGCCCTGGGCAGCCTGGGCCCAGGGGCAATCCTTTCCAGGAACAAATTGTTCCTCATCTCCAACCTAAACCTCCCCTGCTGCAACTTGGGGCTGTGTCCTCTTCTCCTACCACTTGTTCTCTGGGAGAAGAGCCCAACCACCTGGCTCCAGCCTCCTGTCAGGGAGCTGCAGAGAGCCAGAAGGTCTCCCCTGAGCCTCCTTTCCTCCAGACTAACCAAGCCCAGTTCCCTCAGCTGCTCCTCACATCACCCTCACTGCTCCCACGTGCCTGGGGCTGGCAGAGCAGCCTGGCAAGGTGAGGTTCCTTTGGAAGGTACTGGACTGGAGGTGAGGAGCAGGAATTCAGTCCCTGTTTGGTATTTGGTGATGCTCAAAGGCACAGAATCATGGAATCATTTAGGTTGGAAAAGCCCTTTCCAAGCATCAAGTCCAAGCACTGAAGCATGGTGCTTCAAGGCTAACAGGACCTGACCCCAGCTGGGGCTACCAGGCAGTTCCAGCTCCACTGAGCTGGAAATAATCACTGATGTCATTAGCACAAGTGATTTTTGAGAGCAAAGTAATCAGCACAGCTCCACAGGAAGATGCCAGCACTCCACCACCACCCCAAGGCTGAGGATGGACTTTTTGGGGAGGAAACAGCCATGTTTCTGTGTGGAAGTGTCCCTCAGCCCCTCTGCTGCTGAGCAGAGGTGGCACTGTGGTCCAGGCCCAAAGCTCAGCCTGGAGCAGACCTCCCTGTGAGCATCACCTGCTCTTCAAAGCCATGGGGGAGAAGCAGGAGGCTCCTGCAGCTTGGAAGTAGAAAGCAGAGCAGGAGCAAGGTCCTCTGCCCACTGTGTGCTGACATCTCATGGAACCATGGAGTCCAACTGTTCCCCAGCACTGCCAGGTGCTAACCCATGGCCCTCAGCACCACATCTCCAGGGCTTTCCAACCCCTCCAGGGATGGTGACTCCAACAGTGCCTTGAGCAGCCTGGGCCAGGCCTTGCAACCCTTTCCAGGAAGGAATTGTTCCTCATCTCCAACCTAAACCTCCCCTGCTGCAACTTGGGGCTGTTTCCTCTTCTCCTATCACTGGCTCCAGCCTCCTCTCAGGGAGCTGCAGAGAGTGAGAAGGTCTCTCCTGAGCCTCCTCTTCTCCAGGCTAACCAACCCAAGTTCCCTCAGCTGCTCCTCACAACTCTCTAGACCCTTCCCCACCTTCCTTACCCTTCTCTGGACACACTCCAGCACCTCAGTGTCCTTCTTGGAGTGAGGAGCCCAAAACTCAACCCAGAATTGGAGCTGTGGCCTCCCCAGTGCCCAGCCCAGGAGGACAATCTCTGCCCTAGTCCTGCTGCCCACTAGTGCTGATCCAAGAAGGGCAGCTCCTTTGTGGCACAAGAGGAGAGCTCACACTGTGGCTGGAATGAGCTGCCCAGGCAAGAGGGGCTCCAGGCCCTGCCATGGAGCAGCCCAAGTCCCAGTGAGTTATTACCCATCTGGATCTCACACTTGGCTACTCCCCACTGCCACTCCTGGGTTAGCCTCTCTGGCCAGGGAGGCCATCAGGCCATGCCCATACCCCATCCAGGAGACAACACATGGCAGAGCAAAGTAGGGTCAGTCACAGGAGGACTGAGGAGCTCTTGGGAGGGAAGACAACTGCAGGAGCCCCAGTCCTGGCTGGTTTCTGGGAGCATCCCTGTCTCACACCACAAGCATGGCACAAGCCACGTTTGCTCCTCCGTCCCCAAAGAGTTAACAAGTCAGCAGCAGCTGGAGAACCAAGGCCAGCTGCTGACTTGGCTCAAGGAGAGGGACATATGGTCCCTCCTCACCCTCCCAGAGCCAAAACCCCAGTGGAGGCTGCTCCCTGATGGAGTAGGCTGGCCAGGGCCAGGGCTCCCAGCTCTATAAATAGCTTTGGGAATCATTGTGTGTGCAGACAGGCTGGAGAAGAACCCAGCCAGGCTTCTTCCAGACTTCAGGGGGAAAAAAATAACCCCCTGAAGCCTCCTCTGTGCCATTTTCACAGCTCCTCCTTCTCCACTGCCCTGTGAGGAGCTCTGGAGCACTGCTGGGGCTGCACAGGGGAAGGATGGTTCTTCATCCCCAACCCTCTGCCATCAGCATCCTCATTCCAGCTCTGCTGGTGCTTCACCCTAGCCTCTGCCCCCACCTCTGGGTTGAACAACACCCAAATCTCATCCTGTTGAGCCTTCATAAACATGAAATCCACTGCAGAGCTCACCTTGGGTTTAGCAATGCTCAAACTCCAGCCCCAGAAAACAAAGTGACTGCTTTGCACCCCCAGAGCAAACTCAGCTCCTCAGCCCAGGCCCAACCAGAAGGCCAGGACTGAGCCACACTGGGGCAAGGAGGGGAGGAGAGGGCTGGATGGTTTTGCAGTGCCACCTCTCAAGTCCTGCCAAGCAGCAGTTAACTGCTCCTCAGCCTCCTCTCCCAAGGGACCTGACTCTCCCCTTCCAGCTCTCCCAGGCCACTCTGCTTCCAACAGCCTCACTCCTTGCACCAGCTTCTCCTCCTGCCTCCCACCCTCCACACAGCCATTACCTTCCTCTAATCTCTGCTCCCAGAGAAGGTCTGTGCCCTCTGGAGGCCCAAGCTGAGCTTTTTATCTCCCAGCTGCTTCTTATCTCCCAGCCACGTTGATTTTTCCAGGAGTCAGGGATGCTTTTTCAGTAGCCACAGAGGTTCGTTCAGGAGCCATGAGCACTTGTGATATCTCCCTGGTCTCTGCTCCCAGCTTGCTCTCACCAGGGAACCCAGAGCTTGCCTTTTCCTGCCAGGCTGCAATCCAGCTCCAGCCCAGCCCACGCTGTAGCTCCACCACCACCATGACGTCTTTCAAGTCTGTTTCCCCCCCAACCCCCCCCCACCCCAAGGCTTCTCCTTCTCATTCAACTGGTGCTTCAGGTTTGATTCCTCACCACCGAGGCTGCTGCAGACCTGGGGGAGCTCACTGCCTGCTCCCTGCTGGCTCCAGCCCTCTGTAATTAAAGGATGTTGAGTCTTCCAGGTTAGTCTGGTCTCCTGGTGCTCCCTCCCCGTGCCTGTTGGCTTGCTGGGGTGGTGCCAGTCCCTGCTGGCAGCAGATGTGGAGCTTTCCCTTTTCAGCTCCCTCAGTTGCTGAGGAACCACATCCTATTTCCATCACCCAGCTGAGGGATAAGCTCATCCTGCACTATTTTAATCTGCATCCACCAGAGGAAGGCCTCACTGTGCTGAGGCACAGAAGGAAGTGCCACCAGAGTCCCTTAGCATCCTGAGAGCACCACAAACATCCCATGTGCTCTTGAGAGGTGCCCAAGAAACACTGGCAAACCTCAGTTTGGATTCATCCTAATCCTTGCCCTTCATTGAGCTACTTTCATCTGAGAGATCATAGAAACATTCATGCTGGAAAAGACCTTGAAGATCATGGAGCCCAAACACCCACCCAACACTGCCAAGCCAGCACTAAGCCATGGCCCCCAGCACCACAGCTCCATGTGCCTTGAACCCCTCCAGGGATGGTGACTCCACCACTGCCCTGGGCAGCCTGGGCCAGGCCTTGGCAACCCTTTTGGGAAGAAACTGTTCCTCATCTCCAACCTAAACCTCCCCTGCTGCAACTTGAGGCTCTTTCCTCTTCTCCTATCACTTGTGAGAAGAGGCCAACCCCCACCTGGCTCCCATCTACTCTCAGGGAGCTGCAGAGAGTGAGAAGGTCTCCCCTGAGCCTCCTCTTCTCCAGGCTAACCAAGCCCAGTTCCCTCAGCTGCTCCTCACAACACTTGAGCTCTAGACCCTTCACCACCTTCACTGCCCTTCTCTGGACACACTCCAGCACCTCAATGTCCTTCTTGGAGTGAGGAGCCCAAAACTGACCCCAGGATTGGAGCTGTGGCCTCCCCAGTGCCCAGCCCAGGAGGACAATCCCTGCCCTAGCCCTGCTGCCACCCTAGTGCTGATCCAAGCCAGGATGCTGTTGGCCTTCTTGGCCACCTGGGCACTCTGCTGCTTCATCTTCAGCTGCTGTTGACCAAGACCTCCAGATCCTTTTCCACCAGGCACTTTCCAGCAATCAACAGCTCCCCAACAGCTCCTGCTGCTCAGTGACTCCTGGCAGCAGTGACCTGGCCCAACCAACACCATGAGCAGCAAGATTCTGTCATTTCTTCAAGAGAATTGAGAATAAAAAGTTTTTAAAGAGAGAATCCATCAGGCAGCTCCTTCCAGCTCACCAGGCACTTCTGATCTGGGAGGGGAAACCTGATGGAAGCCAGGAGAGACTTCCTAGAGCTTAATGTCCTGGGGCATCCAGAGGCCAAGGCAGGGATGAACCTCAGGGAACTGAGGGCAGACAAAGCCAGAGGAGCAATTTCTGCAGCAGCTAGAAACAGAGCTCAGGGAATGTAACCTGAAGCCTGGGTTTGTTGAAGCAGCTTTAGCTCTGTTTGCTCTGGAGGCCCAACCTGGATGCACCTTTCCAGGCACCTCACAGCCTGTGTCCTGTACTCACAGCTGGAGAAGGTCTGGCCCTCTGCCTGCCACCCAGGAGCTCTTCAGAGAGAAAAAACACAGACTTCTTTGCCCAGAAAGGAAAAATGAACATTTCCAACATAACATGATCACCCATATTTTTGTCTTGAGCTATCAGAAACCAACCAAACACAACTGAGGGCTTCACACAGCCTCTTCACAGCATCACAGAACGGTAGGGGTTGGAAGGGACCTTGAAGATCATCTAGTACAATCCCCCTGCCACAGCAGGATTCCCTAGACCAGGTCACCCTCCATGGCCTCTAGGGCCAAGGCTACCAGAGGAACCAGGATCCTTTGGTGTGAGGGTGTTGGAGCCCTGGCTCAGGCTGCCCAGAGAGGCTGTGGAGTCTCCTTCTCTGGAGAGATTCCAACCCCAGCTGGAGGTGATCCTGGGCAAACTGCTGTGGGTGCCCCTGCTGGAGCAGGGGGGTTGGACTGGATGATGTTCAGAGGTCCCTTCCAACCCCTGCCATGCTGGGATTCAGGGATCTGTGATCCAGAGCAACTGTACTCCACCACGACACAGAGCCCAGTGTGCAACCCATCGCTGTGGCAAACACAGACAGAACTTTCCCTACCTGGCTGTGATGTTCCTGTGGCAATATCTGACTTGTGACTGCATGTCAGGCTGAAACCTGACGAGCCAGAAGGTAACAAAACACCTGCAGGGCAGGAGCCAGGAGCTGGCTCCACCACGCTGAGCCTTGCAGGTGCCGTGTCCCATGAACACGCTCGGAGTGGTCAGACTGGCTCAGGCTGGGGAAAGCAACCTCCTGCCAACCCAAACCTATCTGTGTGCCCCCTCCTAAGTCTCCACAGACAACTAGATTTTTTTAGGGTAAATTCAAGAAAGCAGCTTCCAGTTACTGCCATCTGCAGACATAACACCTTCTGACACCTGCCTCTAGGCCAGGGCTTCCTCCAGAGGAATGACAGCGGGCGGGGACCATGTGCCTGTCCCGTGAGAGGCGATATCGTTGTGAAGAACCCCGACGCCGGGGGACGGGGGGATCGGTCACTCTTGCCCCTGCTGCCCCCCGCGGCTGTCCTCCACCGGCATGCCAGGACGAGGTCTGCTGGAGCCTCGGGGTTATGCTGGCGAAGGTGTGAGGAGCAACCGGGACCGGGCAGGGACCAGATCAGGGCCTACGAGCATTGCCTGGGCCAGGACCGAGGCTGAGCTGGGACCTACGAGCATCACGTGGGCCGGGATCCGAAGCGGGTCAGTCTACGCGCATCACCCAGGACCGGGTCGGGGCCTACGAGCATCACCCGGGACCGGGACCACGACTGGCTTACGAGCGTCGCCCTGACCGGGACCAGCTTTGGGCCTACCAAGAGTCACCTGACGAGGCTTTAACTCCAACCGGACCGGGCCGAGGCCTCACCAGCCTGCGCCCACCAGAGCCTCCGCCAGCCCCCACCCCGTCGGTGCTCGCCACGAGAGGCCTGTGGGCTACCGGGACCTGATCGAGGCCTACAGCCCGGAGCCACCTGCCCGTACCTGCTGGCCAGGCCAGGCCGGACCGGGCCGGTATCCTCCTGGACCCTTCGCTACCGCCGCCGCTGCCGCCGCCGGACCCGCCGCGGCGGGGACACGCCCACCCAGNCCCCCCCCCCCCCCCCCCCCCCCTCTCCCCCGCCACTCCATTGGCCAGCTCCCTCACGAGTCCCCGCCCTCCCCTTCCCGGATCTAGGTGTGATTGGGTGAAAGGTGGCTAGGGAGTGTGGTTATTCCACCACTGCGCCGTCACTCTAGTTCATAGTCCCGCCTACCCCGCCGCCCTCTGATTGGACATACCGAGATCCCAGCAGCCTTCGGATTGGTTAACCGGGAAGAGCAGAGCCAGCGTCCCCCACGTGGGGAGCGCAGGAGGCGTGGCCTTGACGCCACGTCCATAACGACGTCGCCCCCGCCCCCCCTCGGCCGAGATCCTGATTGGCGGGCGTGATGCCCAATAGGAATAGGCATTACAAAGCCGCCCCCTGGCGGTGCTGCTATGGAGCCGTTGATTGGTCGGTTTGATGTAAACACTCTGAGGGGCGTGGGCTCGGGACTGTCACGTGGCGGGTGCGTGGCT